>JAMKPZ010003334.1:0-46394 GCA_024699675.1 Amphibolis antarctica
CTAATTCCATTTCTAAATTTGAAATGGTTTTATCCAGATTTCTGCAGACAAAGATATCATGAAATTCGGTGAATTTGGTCTCAAGCAGTTGAAATCAAGCTCAATCTCCAAATTTAATAAAGATACAACCATGATGTATTCTTACTGAATAGAGTCATGAGTCTTTGAGGGTTCCCCCATGGACTCCATGGAATGCCGTCTTTCAACCTTCTGTAAAGTATAATGATGAACTATTCACAAGCCAAAATTAACTTCACGGTAGGAGGTAAAAATTAAATGGAAGAAACTTGGGTTACAAAAGAGAAAAGTAAAGACCTTTTGAGAATAAAGATAAATCAGCTTTTATAAAACAACGTAAGAACACCACATACTTTGGTTGGAAATTGATAAAAGTGCAATAACATGGAAATTAATAGAACTATTAAGCCTTAGATTTGTCATTCCTTTAGAGAGTTAGCCTTTCCCAATATAAAAAGATTCTAAGCAACGTATTAAGCCATGTTTTTTTGTTTCCAAAATAAAAATATTAACAACGTATAGGAAAACAAAGAAGTTGCCTCTGCCCCTCTAGTGGCCCTGATTACATTTCAATGATTCAAAACAGTGAAAAGAAACCGTACCAATCAGTTTTGATAATTAAAATACATCACAACAAGGTAAAAAAAGACACTAAAAGTACCGACACGGGATGTTTTTGAATCACATCCATCCAAAGGTAGCTGGATCTTAATATCTTGGTTTACTTTTGTCAATGCATTACCTTCAGGCACTGTCCACATTCTGCAATCAATACCCATAAAGAACCGCATCAAAATTTTGGCATCATAGTAAAAATGACTACTGTAGATGGGATATAGGTTTGGCTAGGAAATAGAGAATTCCAATTTCTTACAAATTTTGATACGTTATAGTTACTGCATAAACTTCCATATATTTATGAAATTACTCTAACTCTAACTTTCCAAAGTTGTTGGAGTTGAAACAGTTCATTACTAAATGAAACCATAATCACTTACAGATGAAGCAAAAGCAACACTCTGCTAAACATGCAATATTTATTCAAGCATAAAATCTAGCGCATCTGAAACTTAATTTAGAGTTAGCCAGCCAAAGATACCACGCAATCATAATCCTGGAATCATGCCTAGGCTTTCTAGAGATCGATGCCATCGACCAACAAATTTTGAATATTTGATTCGCTAAAACTTCTTATTTTACCTCGATCTTGCAAGATCAGGAATTGGATCAATAGCAACGAAAACAAACAAGAGAAAGAAAAAACGCCCGTCCCACAAATCTTCCATCCCAATACCCAAGTCAGGAAACAGCAAGGACGATGAAATTTAAAAGAAACCCAAATCTCCATTTCAGCAGGAGATGTGATCCCACGGAGCACGCACCTGTTGGTGAAGAGCAGGCCTGCACAGAAGCTACCGATGCAGAGCAAGAGGGTCCATTTTCTGGACACAACCCGAGTGTCTCCTCCCCCACCCCCTCCTCTACTCTTCCAAGACATGAGCGAAAAATAATCCAAACACCCAAAAAAAAGGGACCACGAACAATTCACCGAAAAATGACAAGAAAAATAAAAAGACGACGAACAATCAACTCAATCTACGCCTCCTGGTTGAGAAATGCAGGTTGGCACAGCACAGCTACAGCATCGCACCAGACGAACCGATGCAGAATTTGCCAACGCAGAATTTGCAGAGACAAGACACACATGGATGAAAGGAGGAGGACGAAAGTGAACAACCACCAACGCATAAAAAAAATGTGTGATGGTGTTTCCTCCACTCCCCCTTCTCCTTGCTGTATTTCTCTCTCTACCCTTCACTCAAAACTGCAAATCTTCATCTTTCTCCTCTCTCTCTCTCTCTCTCTCTCTCTCTCTCTCTCTCTCTCTCTCTCTCTCTAAGGCTTTTCGACAACTTGACTTCTGGTGGTGTGACTGCGGACCCAAGAGGAGAAGACAAATATAGCATCATTATGATTCTTGTTCACTCCATCTAATTAATTAATTAGATTATTTACATGCATATATTTTTTATAGATATATTTACGAATAATTTTTTAAATTTTTAAAAATTAAAAAGTTAAAGTTAGGAAATAAATTAAAATGGACCGATGATTATAAAACACATTGTGAATATTTATTTTCCAGTGGATTAATATTTATTAATTAGTCACAGATGGTATTGACTATATGCATATATATTATTTAAGTGAAATATTTAAAGCAAGGTGCGTTTGATTTGAGTGATGTGGAATAATAAAATAAAAATCATTTATTGCATGCAAATAATTTTAGGACTTTAATTAAATGCCTCGTGACGTCCGTGATCTTCAATATATGATTAATCGTAAAAAGTGTTCGTTGCCTCCTCTCATCATTTAATTCCTGGCGTTGGGCGTCATCGATAAAGCTATACAATGGCGTTATTCAAGTCCGTGACCTTCAACATTATTGAATGTGAACTTAATTTCTCCAGGCCATCTTCAAGACGAAATTATTTTTTTCGATTTTATTTCAATTTCATAAAATTAATTTAACTTTAATTTTATTTGACACTTAAAAAAGATTTACGTATATTAGAAATCAATGAAAATAAAATTTAGAAAAAAAAATTTATTAAAATATTTTAAAATTAAATATAAATTTTTATTATTTTAATAATAAAATTTTCCCTATATTTTTTTTCTTTAATTTTCAATAAACATAAATCTCTTCTTAATTAAAAAATCAATCCTCCGATGCACTTACTGTGCAGTCTTCGTTAATTTATTACTTTATTTTTTTGTTTTTACCCGTCCACGCCGAAAGTGACAGATGCGAAACGACTCAACGAGGTGTCCTTCGATTCAAATATTAGTACTGCTATAATTGGTTGGATGTGTTGGTGTTGGGTATGTGTATGGTTTGGTTGTGAATCAAACAAATTTTCATATTCATGATTGTAACATACAAGTATAACATGATATTCAATTCAACTTTTCCGTAAGTTCTAATTTCTCAAATCGAAGTTTTAAAATTGTTAACCAAACGTAATCTAGAAAACAAGAGAAAATATCTAACAAGAGATAAATGATTAAATACAGGAAAATACAAGTGTTAACGCCTAACCCTTGTTATTTTCAAATTTAATCCATATCCAATAATATCAACATATTTAATTCATATCCAATAATAATAACAACGCAAATTATAAGTAATATTTTAGGTTTCGTTTGTTTATCGAGTTTTAATTTTAATAACTGTGGAGAGTTAAATTTAAAGATAATTTTGTAAATGATTTTAGAGTTATAAAGTAAATTATAAGGTAAAAATTTGTATGATTATGATAATACATAAAAAAATGTATAAAGTTAAAGTTAAGAAAACAAATGAAACGCTCGTTTGTTTTCTTAACTTTTTAACTTTAATTGTATACAAATTCTTATATATTATCATCATCGTATAAATTTACATATATAAATTTTTATCTTATAATTTAATATATAAATTTATCATTATTTACGAAATTATTTTTAATTTTAACTTTTTAAAATTAAAATTAAAGTTAAATAAATAAATGAGGTTGACGTAATTTAAGATATTAGTTTAAACTTTTATCTGTATAGTAAAATTATTTTAAAAATAATAATTTTTTAAAAAAGAAATAATAACTACGTGAGAAGGCTTGAGTCGGACGAGTCTGCAACATTCGTTCCGTGCAGCGGAGATGGAGAAGTGGAGACCCACCCACCGGCCTGTGCGACTGCGTGCCGATGAAGATGACGCCCCCCCTCTCTCTCTGTCGGGTGACGACGGCGGCGCATGATGTCGGCGAGGCGATGGAGTGTGGAGAAAGAGAGGTAGCGCACATGGCGTCCGCCTTGGAGCCCCCGAAGAATCCCTAGCCCGCACGAGGTCGCCTGTCGGCCCACCCTTGCGATCGTCGCAGTTCTCACGGTAAAGATTTTAAATTATTTTTTATTTTGTAAAATTTAAATAATATTTCGCAGTTTATTTTTTCCAAATCATGGAATCGATAAAAGAAAGTTAGGATTTCGAAAGATACCCAGATAATATCAAGACAGAATTGAGTAGAACCAGTTGTATGCTTTTTCAACAAGAAATCTTCTGGAAATCAAAATCAAAGTCAAGAATCTAGTGATTGTATGCAGGTGACAATAATGCAAATATTTTATCTTTGCAGAAAACTATGAACACCACACTGCATCTATATGTTTTTCTTTGATGTTTGTATCTATTTTGGAAGTACAAGATATATTTGAAATTTGAAAGTGTTAAAAGATCTGAAATCTAGGTGTTCTGGAATTTTGCATTTCAGTCATTTCAAAAGTTTTCAAACTTTTTGTGTGGCAGATAAAAATCTCAAGCAAATGATTAAATGACTTTCGCAGCTTTTAATTTTCAATGACTTTACCAAAATGTTCAAGATTTCAAGAATGAAATGAACTAACCTTTGCGACACATAATTGATTTCTTTGGTTGTGTTTATTTGTTTCAATTCCAGCTCTAATTTTTATATTACAGTTGAAATTTATTGAAGTTATTAGTTAAAACTAAAATTACATTTGTTTGAAAGTTTTATAAGGTAATTCTTATAGTGTTAGCTGTAATCAAGTTTATTTACATTGGAGTAATTTCATCTATAGATATTGTGTCTCATCCTGTAATTAAAATAAACGGTACCTTTGTCTCTTGTACTTCAATCATTTTCCTCTTTAAGGGTGGCGATGTCGACGAGCACTACAACATGAACGGTGTGGCGACTGAGCGGACCGGGAGGTGGGGGGAGGGGCATCAGCCGTTGGGTGGCGGAGGGCCGAGATCGAGACTCTGGGAGGGGCAAAGGGCAATTAGGCGATTCAGTGAAGGGGGTCAGAGGACTCAGAGGGGAGGGCCAAGAGCCGGATGGGTGGTGGGCATTGAGCGATTCGGGCGAACAAGGCATCAGGTACGATTCGACAACGGTGTAATTGATAAAAAGAACAGCACAGTTAATTGATACGAATTTAAATAAATCATATGAAAAAATTAAACAAGACACGACACGATAATGTGTTGTCTCAAGCTAATCGGGTCAAACCGTGTTGGACCACTGGCAGTCTTTTCGAAATGTCATATTAAAAAAAAAAATCTCACGTACCTTCATCAACCGTAAAATAAAAATAAAAATAAAAATAATGGTAGGGATAAGACGTTGGGCGATCGGGTGGGCGTTATCGATCGCCGGGTCGGGTCGGAAAAGCAAAAGGAAATTGGTGGATGGTATAAATGGGATGGGGGTGGCAAATTTCGCTATTCGCCTCCCGTCCCGGTCCCAGACTCCCAGATTTCTCCGTGGTTCGTCCGGCGCCATCCTCTGGTCTGGTAAGATCAGGTCTCCCTTTCGATTTCATCGATGGATCTGGAATCTTGTTCGGCGTCATTGGTGGGCCGATTTCTAGACTTCGTTCGTGTTCTCTCCCCTTTGGTCTTGAGGGTTCCGTCTTCGGTTTGCGTTTGTCGCTTTCGTTTCATTTTCTGCTTTAGGCTTTCGATCTTGTGAGTTGGTTGGCTTTCACTGCTCTTGTTTTTTTTTGATCTGGATTTTTGATGGAGATTTTCGATTTTTGTTCTGTTTTCCTTTGTCTTACTTTTTGGAGTAGGAGTTGTTAATTTTTGCTTGATCCGTGTTGATCTTTACTTGCGTTCTACGATACATATCGTTTGAATTTGATGGTCGGAAGAGGTGGTGTTTTTTCCCTTTTTTAACGGCTATGTGCGTTTTCTTCGTTAGGCTTCGTTCAGGAGTTTTCTGCGTGTTATTTTTCTCTATGGGATTTGAAATCCTGGTTCGTGTTAGTATGGAATTGGTAGTCGAACGCTTTTCTTTTGGATTTTTGGTTATATCAAACCGAAAACTTTCCTTTCTGGTTGATTGTTTCAGTAATATCCGTGTATGAACGGATTACTGAAATATACGTATTATTTTCATGTCAAGATTTTGTGTCCATTAAGGATGTTTCATGTATCATTTGTTAAATTTAGATTTTCATTACGGATGCTTTTGTAAACGTTTTTATTTGGAATTACAGATAGGTTCATGCTGCGGTTTTCCATTTCAGATCTCTTTAAATAGGATCTTCTAATTTCTCTTTTGAATTCCATCCTTTCCAGCTTAAGTCCAAAACTACCACGAAGGAGGGAACCTTCATCGTCGATTCCAAGTAACTGAAATTTCATGTCTGAGATTGACGCACAGATTCCCTCTGCTTTCGGTACGTGCAACCTGATGATTGCGATTCAGTTCCGTGAGACTTGTTGCTTCAGTGCTACGCTTATTATGTAGTTTGTATGGTAAAGTTTATGACGTAGTGATGGAATTTTCGAATACCGGAGGAAAATAAATAGAGCTCCCCGTATACCGGGTCTTAAATTTAAAATGGATGCATAAGCCACCATCATTGACATAAATCATACACAACTATTATATCAGTATTGGTAGCCAGTGCAAATTTGTATTCTGTGCTGTGTTAATAGCAATATATATATATATATATATATATGTTGGTGTGTAGATCCTTTCGCTGATGCAAATGCTGAGGGCTCTGGTGCTGCTGCCAAGGAGTATGTGCATGTGCGCATACAGCAGCGCAACGGTAGAAAGAGCTTAACCACGGTGCAGGGGCTAAAGAAAGAATTCAGCTATTCAAAAATCCTGAAGGACCTGAAGAAAGAATTCTGTTGTAATGGTACTGTGGTGCAAGATCCAGAGCTGGGTCAGGTACTTGTCATTTTACCTTATATTGAACCGATGCTGCGCTTTTTTGAATCATAATTTCATTCTACGGAGTTGGATACAAGAGTATTTTCCCCCATTTTATCGAGACTGTTATTTATTTTACCGAAGACGTACATTTAAACTTTGTACTCTTCTTCTACTATTCAAAGTTGGATGCTTTTACGACTACCGTTGGCTATTGTTGCAGGTGATCCAACTTCAAGGAGACCAAAGAAAGAATGTTTCAAGTTTCCTTGTTCAGGTAAAATAAAGAATTGACGTCTTATGCATGATTTTGGTCGAAGACCATACTCTATGTTCCTTTGATCTTTTTTTGATCGAGTCCAATCTACTGTTCTTTCCGTTCTAGGCTGGAATCGCAAAGAAGGAGCACATCAAAATTCACGGTTTCTAGATACGTTGTAATGCTACGGGTTAACTCGTGGTAAACAACTATTTCTGTGATATTTGTAGTCGAATAATTGGGCACTTGTGGCCGTGGACGTCATTCGATTCTGTAACCACTAGCCAGTCTAAGCGTGTTGGAGTGTTATGAGATTCTACGATGCTAGAAAACTTTTATGTACTTTTTACTTATGTAACGAGCTATGGTTTGGTTCTTAAATGTAAGCACCCACCATTTTCTCCCATTCAAATGATGATATATGATCTAGATGGCTGCAAAGACAATAATAGCCGGCAAAAAAAAGAAAGGTCGAGCAACATCGTGAAAAACACATCACCACAAGAAATTGTTCGGTCTTCTTCCGTCGACTACAAGGCACGTAACGAGAGCCCTATCTTTTCAAGAATCGGAGATCCGTTGAGATGTTCCCTCCGCCTTGATCAGAGAAAATTCCTCCAAGAGCAACTTCTTGGTCTTCGAAAGCTTTCCATCAAGGGCACCAGAACAATCACAAATAACATTACAAAGCATGTTAAATCTACGATTCTGACAATGCGCACTTACCAATAATAGAATAACATTACTGCTTAGCAATATTAGAATTCTCGATGAGTTGTATTTCGAGATTCACATTATTAGTTTCTTAAGTCATGATATCAAAATAACAAAATATTTATTTCCCAACATATAACATTTGGTTTTGCCATTCATCAAACACAGACTTAACCTAAAAAAGGGTGCAGCAAAAGGAATGGTTTATTGGAAACGGTGTCTTCGGTTATCAAGGGGAGCAGCAAAGTTTGGAATCAGTCTATAACCACCAAAAGTTCCCAAGGATCAACAGGAAGAACACTTTTTTTTTAACACTTGTCCAACCCGCAATACTCAGAAATGGTGTACCTAAGGTACATCGTACCCAACCTTAGATTTTGATTGAAACTGCTTGTTCAAAATACAAGCTGGCTCAAAATAAATTATTAAATACATTGATTTGTGCATAAACAAGGAAATACTACATAGGCCAATACTAGGTCGAAAGTATGGCTACAGTATTAAAAAGATCACAATAATTAATAAAAAATATGCATACTCTACCAGACCTGTTAAAGGTAGAATTGTAATCCTACGCTGTTCAATTTCCCAATATTAAATGATTCTCCTGTAATGTTATATTCATCATACCATATCAATTAATATTAAAATCTTTTACTTCTAAGACTGCAGTATAATATTATCATATTATACTTGCAAATTATCATTACTAATTCTTAGGTTACTTTCACAGCCTAATTCCATCCTATATATAATAACTTCCTATTTTTCTATAATTTCCTGTGTTATTTTTAAAATTGATAAATACAAATTTACGGTATCATTTTTACCAAATTATCCACATTATTTTTGTCATTATTTTTATAGATCATCTACACTTAGAACAAGGAATTACGCTACTTACTAAAAAAATCCATTACAATTATCAATCGAATGGGAGACCTCAACATAAAGAGAAGATCCTACAGGCTCCATCCGTCCTAGCCTCATATATTCCATGGAACTAAAAGAATAATGGAAGGAGGCGGCAATAAGAGAATATTGCTAGTTCTCATACTGGTACATACCAACATATATTACTCCCCAAACACCAGGGGTAAAAAAAGACAGTGATGGATTAAAGCGATGAAGACTCAGATACCTAAACTAACACTTCATCAAGACTTATTCCACAAGGGCAAATTCAAGATGTTAAAGAAATGGACTCATGGTCTACTACAAATATCCAAAGTTCACACGATCACAGCAAATAAAAGTAGGATAAAACTTACGATCCCGCAGCTCCGTTCCTCGTGTCTCTATTTCATTTGATGACCAAACATGACGGAGATATCACTGCAAGAAAAAGAGAAAAGACAAAAAGTGCTCGATCATACTACACTTTTGCTGCATATGCAGGGAGAATATGCACGTAGGGAAGGCAAACAAATCCACAATTTCAGAGTATAAAAGTTAATAAACTTAATAGTAAATTTAAACTGACTGATTTTCCATTCCCCATGTCGCCACTAAAATCTCAATCGCTGAAAGGATTTGCGGAGGGTTGACATCAACAGTATAAGATCGATCATACTGTTTATAATAAACGAAGAGATATCATGCAGAGAATATGTTACAGACCTGCTGCTGCTGATAGCTTCCATATCCAGGATAGGTCCCGTATGCATACATGTTGGGTTCTTGAGCAGGTTGTTGTGCATAGGCATATTGTTCGTAGCCTTGTCCATATCCGTAGTACCCACTACTCCATTGGTTTGGATCTTGCTGTGGCTGTGTCCATCCAGATGTGTCCTGTCACGTGCTTGTTTCAATTCGCACTTCATGAAAAAATTCAAATAGCTAAAACAGAAATCCAACCTGTTTACTAGATGGACTGCGTCCCCAAGAGAGACGAATATTTTGTCCCCCAAGCTGAGCTCCTTGCAACATAAGTATAGCTTCTTCTGCACAGGCCCTACAAGAAACCCAGTCAAAAAGAATAGTGTAAATATCAACATACTTTCCTATAAGATTCTGTGATGGTCTGACCTCTTGGCAAATTGAACAAATCCACATCGTTTGCCTACAGGAATCTTCACGTGGACTAATTCTCCATACTGACCAAAAACTTGCCTCAGATGATCATCAGTAACAGTTGAGTCCAAACCACCAACAAAAACCTATGTTCAGAATTATATTGGTTAGAGAACTTAAACTTTAAGATCTTAAATAATGTACATAAAGCAAAGGAACAGACTGTTGTATTATTTGGATCAGTTTCTTGAGTTGCTTGAGTGGACTGCAAAGAAACTGCAAATAAAGAATTAATTAATAATTCACGTCAGAGATAATAACTTAATAAATTATAAATTAGCTTTAGTCATTAATACATTATTAGAAGAAAACATTGTTCACATACAATGTACAAAAGATCTTTAAATGCTATAAAGCAAACATAAATGCAAGGTTAAATCAAATATTTGCAAAAATTAAATAAATATCACCAGACTTAAGCAAAACTAGATAATTGGCAATTTTTCAATCAAAGTTTCATGACAATTGCATACTATAAAAAAGGAGGAAGAGGCATACACAAGTCATTGGCATACTAAATCAAGGCAACGATATAAAGCATGGACTTCTAGGTGGAACGGTAATAACAAAGCAAGATAATGAAAATAGAATTAGAAAGAAGAAAGACAAAGGGGGGTTGCCAACAACATGGGTGGGGCATATCGGAGTAACTAGGGACTGTAGCCACTCCCAACACAAACTCGTCAGAGAAAGTCAAAGCACTTCATTAATCAGGTTATGAGCTGATCATTGTCAAATTCTTTAGGAAAAGAACCCTTTAAGAAATGAACTAGCTAAACGAAAGCTGGTATTTAATAATGAAAATTTTTATGATAATGCAGCATTTCAGTCTTACAGCATAACTTATATCACATAAAACATTAGTTTCAGATGAATGTCCGGTTTCATAGAAAATGGAATCATAAACAAAAAGGATTTTATATTGGTTCAATATTAACGACAGTTATGAGATGATCCAATTATTAAGCCTTACAAAGTCATGATTAGTATGACTTTAGTTTCAGAAAAAAAACCCATTACATCAAAAATATGAATCCTGAAACACAAGGTAAAAACTCTAATAAATCCAATAATGAGACATTTGGCAACAATGCACTCCAAAATCTTATGCACACAACGCTTATGCCACTCTGGTCAAATTCCTTCAACAAAGCCACAAGTAATGAGGACCGACTTCAAATAAAAGAGACAGCAGAAAGTAAAATATATACAAAACTGTAGAATAAAGTTCACAACTTAATCATATACAATATTAAGCAAACTACTTTTGATCCAGCTAAACAATTGCTGATATGCGTGTCAGAAAAAGTCAAGCAACACAAAGCAGTAAATAAAAGCTCATTGAATGAAGTGGAAATGGGGAGAGAGTTTGGGTGGAAATGATGATAAAGCATTGTCTCCCAAATAAGGCCACATAGAAAACTATATGTAGGAGAAGAGAAAAAGATGAAAACTGCTCAGGGTTACTAAATGAAAATGGAGACAAAGATAAACAGATTGTTAGTGTATCAAAACAATGAAATCAATCAATAACGAGAAGACTAACTCAAAAAGCAATGTTCTAAAATCATTTTTCTCATTCTGTATTGAGCAAAAAAGTAATCAATTTATGGTTTCTTTTACTGCGTTTCATCTGTCTACCCATTCTCCACTAAAACATTCTTTTTCTCAACCTGCTCCTTCACCTTTTCAGAAACTGCAAGGGTTGATGATAATAAGACTAATCATTCAAATATCATGTATAGTAAACAAGTGTACAAAATCACGTAATTATGCAGAGAACTATCCACTCATGGTAAGAAACCCCCCTTATCTTCACTTCTAAAAATATTATTTATAAGGATCAAATCTATGATCTTTAATTGAAAATTAAGCGGTTGCCCAAGGCACACACCCTCTATTCCCCAAGTGGAATAAAAAATAATATCCATGTAAGAGTATGGTAAAAATATTCAAACTGAAAATCAGCACTAATAAAAGTATTATCAGTTTCCAATAAATTATAAAAATAAGGCCGGTGATCAAAACTGCACTAGAAAATTGATCCAGATATATAATAGCTTGGGGATAGCCTAATCAACCATGCTAGCTCAAATGAACTTTTAATTCGAATCCATTCCCAATATGTATTATGGTTTCACAAATAACAATTTTCTCAAATGCCATATAAAAAAGTAATGAAACGTATTTAAATTGGAGAGATGTCTTCAGTAAAAGTACTGAAAAAACAAAATACCGAATATCTTAAAAAACCAACATAATACTGACCTACTTAATGATGCCCCACACTAGTAACATATAAATCTTTATTCACTGAACACCATTCATAAACAAAAATAGTAACATTTTCTCTGACATCCTAAAGGTAAACAAATATGAAAAATGAAAGTCTAATTCAAGATGCCCTTCAACATGCTAAACTGTTGGGTGAATGAAGGCAAAAGTACGGAAAGATATCCAATAACACAATTCCAAACGATATAGCAGATTGTTTTTTCAAAGTAAAATTACTTCTGAAATTAAAAAATAAATTATTACGAACGATATCTCATAGAGTAGACACCTAACTTTATGGTTGTTGGTGTAAATGAAAAATAACATGAGAACAGGAAAAAATACACAATCAGATATATTGAATAAAAGACTTGGACCATATACTTGTATCAAGATTAAAATGAAGTTGCACTTCAACTCCATGCAGATTGTAAAAAAATAAACTCAATAAGATATAGTACCATTGATATCTAAGAATTGAAAGGGAAATTTCTTGAATGCTTAAAGAAGCTAAAAAAAGAATAATTTGGAAAAGAAATAACCGACTGAGTAGTGGAAAGAGAAATCTTAGAGTGTAAACAACACTTTAAATGTAAAGGAATAAATTAAAGAATATAGACAGCTCTATGAAGTAAAGGAATGGAAAAACTAATTGAAGCTGTAGCAATGTATGCCACAAGAATTTAAGGATGGAATTACGGTATAAACAGTAAAACTGACCTAACCGAGGCCACGCACTAAAGGGAAGGGATGCATTTCAGCTGAATCAGATCCAGGCCCCTAAACAAAAGAGCCTCTTGACATCCTGCTCCGAGACAACATGAGTTTTATAAGCTTTTAAAATTGGATTACATTGCAAGTCCCAACTTTACAAAGGTAACTGCTTTGAAGGAAATGATTTTGAACATCTAATTGAAGTACAACTGTCCCTTATCCTTAATTATAAAACTGATAGCAAAACAGCGAGAAAGTCTCACACATCTAGCCTCTTGCACTATCACATCAAACATTAAAATAGCCAGCCAAAAGCCAGAGAAAGAACGGCAATGCTTTGAAAACAGCAACATGAAATGGTTATATTTCTACATTATACCAACAAGAAAATAATTATTTACGTTATTTAGAAATTATAAACATTTCCAAACCTTTAGTTTCAGTGCCCAAACTCTTCTTATTAATTGCCGGACCAATTCGCATAGCACGTGTGGAGCAAAACATTCCATTCATTTCTGTCATTGCACGTGCTTGTTCAGTTGCATCACCAAATCTAACAAAGCCATAACCTTTTGAGCGCCCAGTAATTCTGTCAGTTACAACTTTTGCCCCCTTAACCGATGTGTATTGGGCCCGAAATGTTTCCTGTAACATATAATCTGTAACATCAGCAGCTAAATCCCCAACAAATATTGTATGATCTGCACCATCATCTTTTTTCTCCCCTGCACCAAGATATGCCCAGTTCAATCTATATCTTTGCTCAACACTGGGCATCATCTGGCCATTGAATGCCTGCAAGACCAATTCTGCTGTAGCACGAGAGGCAAACTCAACAAATCCATAACCTTCTGACTGTCCAGTCTGCTTATTGCGAATAACTTTGACAGAAATAACCTAAACGCAAAAAAAGTAACCATTAAAAACTCGATAAAAAGGGAAGAGCAGGTTATCATGTCAAATTTGAAGATATCACAAAAACATATAAAAATATATAAGATTTAGGTATCCCGTAAATAAGAAAGACTAGATATCATATCAACAATAATAAACATACGACACATACATAGAGGGATTTTCCATAAAGCTCCAAAGATATTTCCATTTCTTAAGTTTTCTGATGTAATTTTTACCTATTTTCATACTCCTGTTATTGGAAACTTTTGGTTGTAGTGTTTTTCTGCTCTGGACAGTATTGTATGGTACATTATGCAGTCTTTATTTTAGTTCAGTAGGACTATAGTTAATTTATACTTTTTTGATGAAAACTTGTAATGTTGTACTATTAATATATATTTTTATTATAAAAAATTACTGTTATTTAAAATAAATATTCTAGTATTTGCAGATGGTTTCAAATATATTGGCAATAATGGAACTATCTTTTCCAATTATAATAAGTTTTACAAGGAAACCAACATCGATTTTGTGTTAAACATAGGTCCAACAAAAATGAAATATGAAAAACAATATTGGAAATATTTTTGAATTTGTAAAAAATAGTGATCCACAAGAGTGATTGAAAACAACTAACTTTGTAACAAAATATTAGGACAAGTAAGAAATATCAACCAACTAGGAATAATTAAAATGGATTTTGAAGCATTTATTACTTTAAAAATACCACATTTCAAAAACTAGCGTTTTGAAATAATACTTGGAACCATGTAAAATACCTAATTATATAACCTCATTGAAGCTAAGCACCTTGTAAAATGCGCTTCTTGTTCAAATTAAGCACCTCTTAATGTTTTCTAAACATTTCCTTTTGAATAATTTGCTTTTTCCACAATCCTATGACATGGCAATGAAATTATGTAAGTTAAAATGTATCATACTAAATTAGTTATCAATGGCAATGAAATTATGTAAGTCCAATAAGAAATTCTATTGATAGACACTAATGAATCGAGATAAAAGGTACAAATATCTATTACAATTGGAAAAGATGTTGAGAAAAGGTTAGTAGGAAGAATAGTATAGAGCTTGCCATGATGAAGATTGGAGAAGAAAAAAGAAGAACGAGGATTTTGTGGTTTTGCTATGGAGAAATCAAAATGCTGCTCTACATATTTCCCCATGTCAATCAACATGTGATTTTAGGATGCATTTGACAATTTTGTTTACACCAACTTATTTTAAAATAAGCTACATTTGAATAAATGTTTTCATATGCATCTAAATTAAAAGTGCTTATTGTAAAAATAAGGAGAATTTCGAAACAATTTTTTACAACCACTTGTTTTAAAATAAGTGGAGTATAAGTGCTTTCAAATGAACCTGAAATAAATGCTATCAGGCACTCGACAGTTCATTTTACCAGAACATAACAGTATATTTAATGGCATTATAAATTATAATGATATTATTGCAATTTGAAAAATGAAAAAACACATCTTACTTTTCTTCACATTTAAAATGTGATATATATTTTAGAATTTAATAGAATATTTTATCTTTTGAAGTATTTATTTGATGTAGGATTATTCATCTTTTTCTTATCTAAGAATAATGAATTATGTCTATATTTGTTATTATTTATTTTTATTACTTTATTCTAGTAGAAAGGGCATGTATTCCTCGATTTAAAAGGGCTGGAAGGTATAGCCAACCAAGAAAATTGAGAACGCTACACCCTCCATAAGTTTCCTTGTAAAGTATGTAGCATGTTGCACCTTTCTTATTTCAAAGCTTATGGTGAACTCTCGTGGTAAATCCAACTAGCGCTATATGTTCAAAGGTTCGAAACCATTTTCATATAACAATAGAAATTCGTCTTAATTGCATGATGTCGTCGTGATCGATTACAGCTAACAACTCCGGTATGCATATTGCTACAACACTACCTCAATCTGCAGAGCCACCATAAGTCACTAGCAGAAATGATCAAAATTTCAACACAAAAAGATGAAATCATATGTCCACTAATTGAACGACATGAAAACCAATTATCGCCAAGAAGAAAGAGAAAATTTCGTGATTCAAGTACCTCTCCGGTGCTACCAAAGCAACTGTGGACGTACGCCTCGTCCATCCAGTACAGCAAGTCCCCAATCCACAGCGTCCTAATCTCGTCCGCCGATGTGGGCATGGGACCAACGGCAGGGATGGTGGGAGGAGGGGGTGGAGGCATGGCTGCCTGGTACTGCGGCATGGGGATGCCTGCAGGCTGGGGCTGAGGGGGCGGGACCTGAAGCGGCTGGGGCGGCGGGATCTGCGAGGGCTGCTGATTCCACATGGGCGGAAGAGGGGCAGTCTGCTGCTGGTACTGCTGCTGCTGTTGTTGCGGAGGCGGTGGCGGGGGGGCTATCATCCCCCACTGCTGTGGCTGCTGCTGGGACTGGGGAGCGAGCTGTTGGGGCGTAGGCGCCATGGAGGGTGGGATCATGCCGCCGGCGGGCTGCATCCTGGCGGGGGAAACCCTAACCCTAGGCAGAAGAGGCGGGAGGAAGGAGAAATAGAGAGTTTTGGATGTGGTGTCTCCCTCGGCCCTCGGTTTTATCCGATTCGATCGCTGTCACGAGCGAAATGACATGTCTGCCCTTCTGAGGTGATTTTTTCTTAAAAGGACGTTAGTTTTAGAAAGTTTGCTGTACAAGTCCTAAAAGATTTTTACAGCCGATATGTTAAATTTTTTGTTATTGTTGTTCTCGTGTAGTTTGTACAAAGTTATTTAGGTTGATCAAAATTTGTTAATCAAAAATGTTAAAACACTTAACGAAAGTATTGGTTTTAATATTTAGATAATAAACAAATATTAAATACAAATTTAGATCTAAGTTCATTCATAAGAGAAAATCGTAAATCTTAACTTTAAGCTTCTAAGTATGCATTACTTTAATTATTAAAAAGATTTTCTAATCTAGGTAAACATATGTGCGAACTCAATATGTGAGGGTCTTTTATTCACAACGAAATTTCGGGTATAATATTAAATCTCAATTATTATTTTCGATGTTGAAAAAATACATTATCAACAAATTTGATTAAAAGAGACCACAACACCTATGGTAACATTTAACTTTTTTAAACAAATTCTTTTGATATTATCTATTTAATCAAACTTAAAAACTTAAATTAAGGGAAAAATCTCTTAACTTAAGTATCTTTTTTTTTTCATTTTTAATTTTTAAAAGTACTTTTTTTCATTATTATATTGTCATTTTTTAATTTACTCCTTTCATTATTTTGTCGTGTAACTTTCATTACGTTAACTTTTACATAATTCAAACAATGTCATTTTACAAATTAATTAAAATACCAACATTTATTAACATAAGTTCAATTCTTTGTGGAATATTTTCATTGAATTTAGGTTATTTTTTAATATAAATAAATTTATTCAAAAAATATCATAATAAAAAGTGACAATGTACAGAATTTACACTTAGCTATATGAATATGATAGATGTATGTAAAAGACATGTTAATATATGAAGTGAAGGTTCAGAGTGGAAAGAGAATTCACATGTTTTTGATACCATGCAAAGTAATTTAAACTTATTTTTCTTACTTTTTTTTGAAAGTACTTTTTAACACTCCTAGAGAAGTGAGAAAAATAAACGATACCTAAAATGAACAATAATGTTTTATATTAATTTTTAACTATAAAATGTTTAATTCACATTAAGTTTGTGTCAGGTTTATGCAAAATTTATATAATAAAAAAGATTTAATTTCAATTTTTGACGTAAATTTTTTTATTAATGTCAATATTTAGACTTTTTGCTTTTTGAAATGAAGTAAAAATGCTTTAAAAATAGCGTCAGAACTTATTTCGTACAGTTAAATTAAAATTAATTAAAATGGTTAAAAATAATATCACGATATTCTAGAATGATATTTTCCATTTAATTTTATAGTTCACACGTGAGTTTCAGAAAATATCTTTTGAAAATATTTAATTTTAGTAAATTAAAAAGAGTTGTAATAAAGGGCAAACTTGGCATTTCATTTTTATCTACCCACCGCTGTATAGCTCGCTTCTCGCTCGTCCGGTGCCGTTAGTCTGACTGCTCTCGCTGGGTGTAGCTGTGTGTGCTGTCGATACGAAGGACTCCGAGGAAGCCAAAGGGTTAGGGTTTCTTCGTTGCATCCCTGGTGAGCATGTCCGGGGGGATCCACCACTCCTCCAGCGATCCGATGAGGAAGGTCTTACCTCCGCAGGAGCTCCTCGACGACCTCTGCAGGTGACATCCCGTCTCCATTCTCTCTTCTTCTTCTTCAGTAGTACTCCTGATGCACCTTTTTTTAGCTTTGTATGGAAGCGCAAGGTGTTTCTTTTGTCTTGCGTTAGTTTGTTTTGACGGGGAAGAAAACAATCATTCATTATTCTATAGCTACCGGCAAAAGTGTTTGGAGAGAGTGTGCTTACTCTATGCTGTTCTGCGCTGTAACTACCTTTTTTTTACCACTATAAATAAGCTCTGGCGTTTCTGGGATGGTTAGAGATTCCACCCTTTTTGTCTAACTTTGCGTTCCATCAGGAAGGTTCCACGGTAGAGGTTCGACGGGACGTTACTGATTACAGTCAGTAAAGGAGAGGCGTTGATGCATCACCCCAAAGGCTGCATGACCGTGCGAATTGCTGGAAGAGGTGTGGGAACAGATCACTTTTCATGTGGTCCATTTGATTACAACCGTCAAGTTGTTTGCTGCAGCTTATCGTTGAGGACACTTTGCTATAAAACTAGAAAAAGATGAAAGCCCCAATTAACATTCAATACCCCGATTTGTCTGCCTCCTTTGGCTTGCATTATGATCTAGAAGCTTCAGTTTCAATGATCCTTCCTTCCACATGTTTTATCAGGAATAAGGAACATAAAGTTGTGATTAATAGGATCAAAACCTGTGTTCTTGTCTCACACG
Organism: Amphibolis antarctica; assembly: GCA_024699675.1. Classification (NCBI taxonomy): domain Eukaryota; kingdom Viridiplantae; phylum Streptophyta; class Magnoliopsida; order Alismatales; family Cymodoceaceae; genus Amphibolis; species Amphibolis antarctica. Next base: position 18,661 of record JAMKPZ010003334.1, read on the forward strand.
TCATTCAGCACATCCATCAAATCTTCTATCACTAAATCAAAGAAACCTTGGAAGAAGTGTGGCAGGAAACATTTGGTTTTGGGGACTTCTCAACCGCCATGTAGAAGACTGCCTCTTGAATCTCCTCTAACAAGAACTTCTTCGATGAATTTTCATTGTCATGATCAGTCATGCAAGGAAAGAAGGTTAGCTTCCAATGAGGTCTCCAAAAAGTGTGGCTACCAGATTTTCATAATGCTTTGCAATATAAATTTCAGCTCCGATACCTTCAAAATTGTTGCCTTGAATTTGAGTTTTTCTGATCTTTGAAAAAATCATCCTTTCCACCTCTGAACCAAATCTTGTTGGAGCATTGTTGCTAATCAATCTCTTCAAGCTCTAGATAATTTCAAGCTTGGTCTTTGTAGAAGCTTTATCTCTCCAATTTCCTCTTCAGTAAGTCTTGAGGATTGTTCTTTTTTGTCCATAAACAAAATGAAACTTAAGATATTGGATAACTCCTTGCATTGTTTGACGTAGGCCATTCTCTATTTAACAATATCTTCTTTTAGGTGTTTTGGAAAGCTTTGAAATTGGAGTGTTTACTTCATTCAGGAGTGTCCAATTAGAATTCACCAAAAATTTGGAACTCTCATCTCAAAACTGTCTAGTTTCCAATTGGAAGATGCTACACCTCTGTTAGGGATAATCTCTAATTAATTATCCTCAATGTTTTGATGAAGAATTAATGTTCCTAATCTTTAACAAAACTTATTTTGATGTTTAAGTGTTATTAAGTGCACATAGGAAAATATAGGTTTAAAAGAAAATTGCTAAGTCCAAATTCCACGAAGAACTCGTTGCCTTTATGTATTTAACATGAGGAGTTCATTGAATTTGAGAAAGTACAACAAAGAGTTCGTGGTCAATAAGTCATTGAATAAAGAGTCGGGTGTATTCGCAACGAGGAGTTTGTTGAATTCACGCATTTAACATGAAGAGCTCATTGTCAATAGGGAAATTCCATGAACATAACTTCATTGAATTTACCAAAGTTTATAATATTTGATCCGATTAATCAATTATATTTCCACGTGAAATACACGTGATCACCTGTAATGAAATAACTTCTGATTTTATGTTTTAGGAAGACCCATTCTCTATGGGTGTTGAAATCGAAGATCGTGGTTTTTAAATTAGTAGATCTCATGTCGATTAATTCGGATTATTATGCTTGATGGATTGAAGATTGGATAACGTGGATAATTGAAGGTTAAAAGAAAGAATATTTCAAACTGAAGAAAGTTTCAAAGCAGTAATCCACGTTCAGCCACTTCAAGGACAGATCGTGTGCTCTGATTGTTACAGGATGAGATGATTTGAGCACTATAAATAAACTTGTAATCAAGGCGATCAAATTTCAACCCCAGATCCTAAAAGTTCCACTAAGCTCAGAATTCCAGAAGGTTGTTTGAGATTGAAGACTTGGAGAAAGCTTTGTTCGTGTGAAGATCTGAAGAAGTGATTTCTTTGTCCTCTGTAATTCTCAATTTGTGAGAAAAACTCCCTTTGATGTTGTTATAAATGTGTAAGTTTTTCTTAGCGCTTAATTCGAGTTTGATAACCTGACTACGAGGGCTGTTCGTAGTGAACAGAGCAAGGAAGAAGTTGCGCATTGTCTTTCAGATTGCTGTGGGCTTTTGCAATGAAGAGTTTGTTGTGAAAGGGGTTTCTCAACGAAGAGTTTGTTGAGATAATGGAATTTCAACGAAGGGTTTGTTGAAATTCAGAGTACTCAACAATATACAGTGGGCTGTTGATTGATGTTTAGTTGCGTGTTAAATCAAAGTACACTGAGATTTGTACAGTTATCAGTGGGTTGTATTTGATAGATTTAATCTGTGACATTAAAGACTTAGAAACTGGGTTGGGAGTGAACCAAAAGCTCTCGGGGTTAGTGAATTCTTGAGTGAGCCTCAAGGAGTGGAGTACCCAAGTTGGGGAACCACTATAAATTTTTTGTGTTGTGGTTTGTTTATTTTTTAAATTTCGCAAAGTTTCTTAAACAAACTATACAACTTAATTCAGCCCTCCCCCCTCTTAAGTAGCCATCGATCCTACAACCTCCCCCTTTGTTTCAACTCAATAAGAAGTTCAAAATGGTTGGAGCCCACATGATCCAATCCTTGCAACTTGACATGCACTAAAAGCTCATACCACTCACCATCAAGTAGGACCCCATCAATATAGGAGAACATTGGGTTCTTTTGCATGTTGGACCATGTGTAAAGGTGACTCGTAATGGGGAGATCAGGGAGCTGAAGATCATTGATCTATGAAGAGAAGACCCTCATATCTTCAATAAAATTCCCCCTTGTGAATTTCTCTATAGGCTTTCTAATAGAATTGAAGTAACCCATGACCGTCCAAGGATGCCACAACCTTTAATAGATCTGCTCCAATTCTAGCCAACACACTTTGTAGGGCATAAGCTACCAAACACCCTAAGATTTGCCCATTAACATTCCTAGTCAAGGTAGAGACTGAGTGACCTCTGGAGGATGCAATTTCCCAAAAACTTCTACCATTCTAGGATAAAATAATCCCTCTAGAAGTCCCTTTGGAAGGCTTGAACACATCATCAACTGCCTCCTTCCTTTTTGCTTTCATCCATAGGGAAGTGGAATAAACGTCACTCCCCTTATCTGGAAGGTCATTCACAAACCTTGTTCCATTTACCCTAAACCTAAGAGAGGCATCACACCCCCCTAATTGCCCCACTTGCTACCACCTACTAGTGCCCATCAATAGCCCCAAGGGCCACCTGCTTTCTCTGTAGGGGAACACTATTCATCAGAAAGGAATCACTTTGATCTGTTATCCAATCCCTTGAACCATTGGCATCTTCTAAACCATCAAGGCATTGACATTTTGGAGCACACCATTGGTAGTGACATTCTCCTACCTAGTCGAGAGGGAAGCCCAAGTGTGATGGCTTGCAAACTTTGTCGATAGAAGCTCATCCAAGAGCTGCCATAGATTGGGCAACTTTATTTGGTTGGCTACCCAAAAGCTTCCATAGATTGAATGAATATGGTGAAAACATTCTTAGTGTTATCTCCCAACATTTCATTGGTATGAAAACGTGGATTACTAAAGTATTGTGATTATTAAGGGTCTATTTGGTAACAACCATTTTCATAGCATATGAAAATAAGCTAGTATTTGTTTAGAAAGTTGAAGAATTGAAATTTCTTCCATTTAATTTTTGCATTCAAATTGAAGCATTTTTTAACCTAGTGTATTTAAACAAGTTTACATATAAATAATACATGTAATGATGAATATTGAAAAATACTAGTGATTTTTCATACATTGGTTGAAATAGTAATTACCAACTGTCCCCTATGTTTGCATGTGTTTGAATCTTAATGCATGCATTTTAGAAGGCTGTGTTCCACTACGAAGAGTCCTATCAAGCTTTCATTCTTAGAGGGTTCTACATTCAAGGAACACCCTCGTGAAGATCTTTGTGGGTGATGATTGATCACATATACTTTTTCCATGCTAGATAGTACTTAATATGTATTGACATCGTCTCCTATAGAACTTTGTTGATGCTTGGTATCTCCAAATATAGGGTTTAAGGTGAAGAGAGATCTCTTGATTACAACCATCGGATTATCTACAACAACAACTAATAACAAAAATCTGAAATATATTCCCACTACATAGAGTTGGTCACTTAAATCCTTTTCTTTCATGTATTTCTGTTTATGCTGAAATCTTGGGATTGACTACATAGGGTTTGCTATGTTTTTATAGTTGATAGTTTACCTAATGCTAACCTTCCTCCTTTGTTGAACTTTTTTTTTTCCTTTATTGAACTTGGGATTGGCTATGAAAGGATGAACCTCCACAAGTAGATTTAACTATTAGATTCTCTAGTACAAGTTAATTCTAAGGTTACACATAAGACCAGACGATGTAAAAAATCTTAATTGAACACTCAAGATGGATCCAAATGACTCCTTTCTTTAGACAGTTTGGGCTCTTCATCAATCATGATGATCCTTTGATTTCTTCTCCTCCTTTCACTTGAGAAGCCACTGCAGCCAATTAGCCAATGATTTCCTGCATGTTTTAGTTTTTAGCAGCTTCCTTCTGATTGGGGACTCACTGGCACATATAAAAGATACCGTGACAGACTCTTTTTGCAAACAGAATTGAGGATTCAGGATCCCTGGCTAAAAATAGATTACTGCTGGAGATTTTGAATTCTCTTAACTTTAATTTTTCAAGGTTTCTATCACATATTTTGGGCCATTTTTTCATTCATTACAATATTGTGGATTTAGTGATTTGTTTTGTGAAGCAGACTAGACTAGTTGATGTAACATTTCCATGTTATACGTTTTGGCAAAACATTCAGAGATGGTTTATCGTTGGTGTTTGCATAATATGTTTTTGTTTATCTAAAATGGATCTGTTTACTCATGCAGTCGTTTTGTTTTGAATGTCCCTAAAGAGGATTTGGAGTCATTTGAGAGGATCCTTTTTCTCGTGGAACAAGCTCATTGGTTTTATGAGGACAATTCCGTGGAGCAAAATCCTTTGCTGAAATCACTGTCTCTCAGGGAATTTGCCAGTTTGAGTATCCTTTTCTATTTCTTGCAATGTATTGTGCACATTTCTTGTTATTGAGCTATTCCTTGCTAGCTTGTTGACAATTTCTTTCTGAGTTTCTTGCCATTTGAATTATTACGTGGTAAAAGAAACTACGTGAGAAGAAAAGGTTTATATCTACGATTTTTTTTATTTGAAGAAACTATTTGCAATAATGTGCAAATTTATTTTTGAATAAAAAGAACCACGAAATGCTGTTGCCTGGATCTCTGCGTAAAACCAGAAAATTCACTAATAATTGGAGATCTTATGAAATTATTCTAGCTAGTAATCGTTTTGAACTGTTAATGCAACACCATCAGAATTATTTTCCGCTTCAAAAAATAATGATCACATAAACAAGCCACGTATGTGCTACATGATGTATTAATTCTTTGCTGTGCCTGATGTTTTCTAGTCCACTTCCATTGAAACTTTTGGCTCACTGGTTTTTAATGTAAGTTTTTTATTTATGTTGATGATAATCTTAAATTTTAGTTGATTTGTAAAATATGTAATCTATTGAATCTATTGCAGCCTCTTGTAACATCTTCAATTATAATTGTCCAGATTTCCTTGATATTACCTCTCAGTGTTTAGTAGCTGTGCAGCATTAAGGCCTTACATTGGTCATATGGATGATATATATAAGGATTTCACTACATACAAATTCCGTGTGCCAGTAACAGGAGCAATCATCTTGGATGAATTTTATGAGAGGGTATCCATTGGCCTAATGGCTTTTTACTTTTGTTCTATTTTTATCCCTAAAAGAGTAGAGAAATATCTAGAGTTACTTGGTTAGGAATTGTGAGAAAAGATTTAAATTGTGTAATTTAATTGAAAATTTGACAATAGATAGAAATACATGAAAGAAAATGATTCATTTGGCCAAGCCTATATAGTGGGATTATAGTTCAGATTGTTGTAATACTTTTTATCTCTAAAATTGCATGAAATATTGTTAGACCTGAAGAAGCACATGGAAGAGTGTGTGTCAATGTGCAAATCATATTTAGCTACCAAGACACCCAAAATAACTTCCCAGAATTAATATAAACACAGTAGGACCATGACAACAATAAAAAGTTCAAAACTTTTGAATGGACATTAATATTATATAATATAGAGTTGTTTAAATAATAAGATTTAAACTTCTAGTAAATCAATTAAAGCAAAACAAAATACAAGAGAACAATAATGTCTTATACACTTAAATCTTGATTAATCTTTAACATATAAATACAAATAAATATAGCCTTAGAAAGTTGTAGATACATAAAGAGACTCCAGCTAGCAATTGGAACATCTTAAGTAAAGAATCAAGACATTCAACTTGTAATGGACTTAACAACACAACAGACCCAATAACATATCGACAACATAAATATAGTAGATACATAGAGTGACATAAAAACTAGTTGTTGTAGTAGTAATAGCAATGAAAAGGCTGTAATAGCAAACCTTCAACCATGGAGAGGCAACAACAGTAGAGAACCTCTGATCACGTGGAAGCCGTAATAGTAGAGAACCTTCAATCATGTAGAGATAGTGAAATAAATAGACAAATGTGGTTTATCCTCATAAAGTTGGTAGATGGATATGATACACCCTTAGAAAATATTTTATACTTGCACCATATTTTTTATTTTTTTAATGCAATTTTCTTTTTTTTCCCTCTCTTTCCTCCTTTCTCCTTTCTTTTCTTTCTCTATCTCTCTCTCCCCCTTTTTTTTACTTTTTCTTTCTTTTTTCTCTTTCTCTCTCCTGTTTTTTTTTTTCTTCTTTCCTTTCTTTTCTTTCCCTTATCTTGTCGTTCTTCCCCTTCATCTACAACTTGCTCATCTCTAGAAGACAATAATTGGCAAACCCTAAGCAATAGAAGATGGAAAGTAGTTGAATAGAAAAATGTCCAGGATAGTGGATATAGACCATTGGATGTATCCTGGAAATTCCAGTGGCTAAGAAAAACAAGTGGAGAAATGTGCTCCACCCTCAGTTGTGCTGTAAAATCCAATTTCCCAACCTAATATACATTGGCTGGTTAGAGGACCAGCAGCATGGCTTGTGGAGGTAGGAAGTTGTAGACCTGTAGCCACTAGCCCTAGGATGATGGTAGGAATTCGTTGGCCCCAGAAAGGAGGCCAGATGGCCAGGTGGAAGGCCTGGGAAGCAGTGGTGAAGAACAGTTCTGACGACAGAAGGGGAATCAGAGGGAATTTCTGGAGGCAAGATTTCCAGTAATGGTTGGCTTAGATGTGAAAAGAGGGGTTGGCAAATAGAGAGACAGCAAACGTAAGGGGACCGTGATGCCAGCAGTGGCAGAAAATTTTGGTGGATGGCAAGGGAGGAATTGGACACGACAACTTGAATGGGTGGTGCAGGCTTGGATAGGACTAGAGGCTGTGGTGGTTGGGAGGAGGGTGGTTCTTAGGGTTTTCCCTCCTCTTTATGTAGATTTTCTGTATTTTTTGGATTCTCAAAACTTAAACTCTAATACCATGTTGATTCCATTAATACAAGAAATAGGCGGAAGTAAATTGATTCCGTTAACAAACATAAAGTCTTTCTATATAGAGGTTACATAAAAGAGACAAAACAAATTTAACCAATTTGGGACCAAACCCATACCGTTCATATAATCCTTATACATCATTTATTCTCACATAACCAAAAACTTGGTAATAGATAAAAGTATTTGGATGAAAGAATTCATGTGACTGACACCACATATTGAAATTATCACTCATTGTTGTGTTGTGCGACAACATCATGACATTCATGTTTGTGCATGTGGAGTGGCCAAACAAGTGAACATTGAGTTGCTTGATTGGTGAGATATTTTTATTTATAATTTGTTTGATGAAAAAACTGTGGGGTGTCTTTATGGTTTAGTAGGTTATGTAGCTGTTGCAACCTTGGAAGGGTATTACAAAAAAGAGGTGGCTAGTGAAGCATGAAGCATATGACAACAACAATCAATACTTTAATCTTATGGAGTCAACCACATGAGTTGTTTCCCTTCATTTATTTCTATCCATGATTAAAGCTCGATGCATTTTGGGTTAAAATAAAGTACCTTCTGCCATAGTAATTTGGGAACATCTAACTATTTTATGTGTGACTTCTCAATGTGCAAGCCGTAATGGGAATAGAGGTATTGTGCTATTTTTTAGTTGGAAATAATTTTATTGCAGAATGTATTACATTCAGTGTTTTGCCAGCTAGTTTATCAAGGCACTGAGATGTTCATGCAGTATACTGGTGCACCATGGATTCCTAGATGACTGCCTAGATACCATAAACATTTAGAAAATCAGCTTTTCTTTATAATATCATCATATGTGATTATAAGTGAAAACTTCATTTGTATTTTAATAATATAGTATACAAAAGCGTAGCAAAAACATAATATATAAAAGGAAAAGAAATCTGAAAAATGAACATATTGCTAATTGTTGAAACACCTGGCCTGCTATAATGCCCTAGGTCTGTGCCTCACTAAGCATGCTTTTCTACTCGCCTTTTTGGAGAGAAAATCCAATAGCTCTCTTTACTGTAGAATAATGGTGCTGCAAGTTGGCAATGTGGAATACATGTGCAAAATTGGAGTAAAACAGACCAATTTTTTGTGCTATGCCTTGAGGTTTTATGTTGTTCTCCTTCTGGTTCAATGCATCAGGCATTATATGTTGATTAAAGGAAATTTTTGACTTGTAATCTCTCAAAGAATATCATTGAACACAGCCATAATTTCTTCTGCAGTGTTTACTAGTAAAAGGCTGGAAAGTAGGAGCAAGTTGGAGCTTTCCTCGTGGAAAAAAGAGCAAGGATGAGGAGGATCATAATTGTGCTATCCGTGAGGTCATGATAAAATTTTCTCCTTTTTGTTTGGTTGACTTTGTGTCTCAATTTTCTTGTACTAGATGATGATTATTGTTTTTTGGAAAATCACACACTAATTCACACACACTCTCTCTCACACATTCTTAAAAAGCATAGTTCCATTTCAAACTTAGTGGGTGTTTGTGCACTTGAAATTTTTGGGAAAGAAATTCATGTGAAAGTGATTTCCCTTTTATCAAATTGTGTGCCTCGTTTGTGTTAATGGGAATTTCCGAAGATAATGTTATCTCACATGATTTCCCAACCTGACATTTCCCACCCCCTTGTGAATAGTTGTGAAACAAAACTTTTAACGCATGCAAGCCCTCATTGCCCTTCTTCGTCTAAGGTTGACCTCCACCAATGGTTTCGACATAAGCTGTGATAGTTCAAGCCGACCATCTCTACAACCGCCCTTGCCACCCTTGGAAACTACCTTGTCAGCATTCAGTAATTGTCGCCGTTGCTTCTCTTCCTTGCAAGTGGAGTCGCCGTTGTCCTCGATCTATCCCAGAGAGGCGACCCCATCGAGATCCACCAATTCATGATCTCCCCTTCTATTGATAAACTTTTGGGACTTTCGATCATCCGATATGATTTTCCCCCCTTCTCCTGAATGTTTAATCTGTAACCATGTTTGCCATGTTTACTAGAAGATCTGTTGGACAAGATATTCACATATGATGATCCTCCATTAAATGAGATAGATGTTGACAGAGAAAATCGTATATTTATTTCTAGTGGATTAAGTTTAGAAGGGTGACAAGATTTGGTTGATAAATGTGTGAGAAAATGATGTTGTCTATGTGGGAGGATAGAAATGTGTAATGTGTGAATAATATTATGATGATGTTTTCATGTTGATAGAAATCTTGCAAAAAATTGTTACATGTAATTATTAAAATTTCATTATTTCAATATTTAAAAAGTCAATATTAAACTTTCTTGTCAATTCCCATGTAGATACAAACACTTAAATTTTGAGATTCCTCTGATTTCCGTTAATGCATAAACAATCCTTATTTTTGTAGTTTTCTGTCATTTTTATTTCCTGTCAATTTTAAAATTCTCGTCATTTTTTTTCGTCATTTCTAAAGGCACAAATGGGCCCTTACTAAGATTTGTTACAAGTATATTAGGTATCTCAACACCTAGCCACATAAATTTTTGAAATTCTCTTATATGTATTTGAATATAATTTACAATGAGTATAACCATTAATAATCACGTGTAATTATCTAAAATATAGAAGAACTATTTATTTTGATGATTTATTTATGGTGGTCAGTGACTAGTCAATCAAGGCACCCTCGCTTAACACTTGGGTGCCTTCATACCTGATACCATGCTGACATGAATAACTGTCTCTTGCTTTAGAACTCTTGTGCCTTTCCATAGTTAGAGGCTCTTTATTGCTACCTGTGCTGCTATTACTAACTACAAAAATTGGTTTTGATGTCTCCCTATGTATATGCTATATTTAAGTTGAATTGTTATTGAGCTTGTTGTGTTATCATATGTTATAAGCTGATGCTTCAACTTGAGAGGGAGTGAGAATAAATGATGTAATAGGATTATATGGGTAGTGTGGATTTAGTTCTACATTGGTTAAAGTTGTCTTTTTTATGTAGCTTCTATATATAGAGACTTTATGTTTGGTTATGAATAACACTTTTTACTCCCACCAATTTCTTGTGTTGCAATAGTGGCGTATAGGAGTTACATAGGTAATTTGATAGTTATTCTTTTTCATGGATAGGGGGACATAGAGCAATTCAAATAACCTAGGAGGTGACGATGGTAACTCTTGTGGGATTCAAAAACAATTTGTTATGGATGTATGACAACTATCTAAGTAGTGTTAGGGATTAATCCAGCACAGAAATTTCTTGTGGGTGGACTTACTGGAAAGATTTATGAGACAAAATTTCTTGAAGTTCTTGAGAGATGTGGATCTAGAAAAGGTTGAGAATTGGATCTGTGGTATAGAGAAGAGCTTTTGAGTAACCAACTGCACTCTAGAGATGACAGTTAATTTTTTCACATATGAAGTTATTGAAGAAGTATGAAATTGGCAATGAAACTTAAGAGTCATCAAGTTTGAAGGGACAGAGGGGATAGAATGGGAAGAATTCCTAGAAGAATTTAATGAAAAATATTTCTTGGATTACATCAAGCATTTCAAGTATCTCTAGCATCTCTTTTAATGATGTGTAGCCTTGGCCTACTTTAAGTGCTTGAGGTGCTTCAAGATTGTTCCACATCATATAATTTGAAAATATTGGACAGGTTTATTAGAAAATGAGCCACCACCATAGTTGCTGGAGATTTAGACATTTAACCCGTGTTAGTGAGTGCTAGAAGTTACCTTACAGCACATATATTTTTCTGTGGTATGGAAAAAGTGGTTTCTAGTGTCAACCATGGGCTATGATCCTGAATCATTAGTTGGGCCAAGAGGTTCTAAGATACAGTTGTGACAGTGATCAAAGTATGGATCAACTGGAACTATAAGAACTAAGTGATATACTCATGGAGTAAGAATCACATATAGAATCCTTTATCACTTATTTATGATCATGAACTTTGACGAGAATGTTAAATGTTCAAAAGTGGGAGATTGTAACATTCCACAATTTGCAACTAGAGTAAATTCATTAAAATCAAAAGTGTAACAAGTCATCTGTAGTCTAAAACTGAAAAAGGTGAACTTCTAGGGAGGAAACCCAAACCCGAGTGCAACGTCTGAGATTAACTGCCTCATACCAACCTTGAAAACAATAATTGATCATGCAATGTTTAAACTGAAGTTAATATGATAGTTAATATGTTGTTATCATTGTTATTATTTCTCCGATACGAATTTATATTTTCTTGATTTTTATGAGTGAGAGATAGAAGATGAGATTCAAGATTCAAGATTCAAGAAAGAGTGGCTTTTCACATTTTTTTGGTGTTGGTTCTGTGGAAAAAAGAACTTAACAATATGGAGTTAAAATAAATTTGAAAGCCAATATCTCTATATTTGAAATGCAGAATAATTCTCTAAGGTTTTTTTTTGCTTCTATAATGTTTTTGTCAATCTTCACCAAGTTCTCCTGAATTATGCTTTACATTTTCTAATTATTGATTGGCTATAACATGTATTTGTTGTATAAGGTTTTAAAAAATGCCTTCCATTTAGTCTCTTTGAATGTTACATGTAATATATTTTATTGATTTCGTTTATTGTCTAACAATTATTGGTGCAGGTCTTAGAGGAAACAGGGTGCAATATTTCTGAGCTACTGAAAGTGGATGATTACATTGAAGTTGCAGTTGGACAGCAGAGGGTTCGATTGTATATAGTTACTGGTGTCAAAAAAGATACCGTATTTGCACCACAAACCAAAAAGGAGATCAGTGTAAGAGTCATTATTCACATTATTACATTTTTGTGATATAATAAGCCCATGCTCGTACTGCAGAAGAATCAGAAAACTTGCTGCCATAATTGTCTTAACTCTTAAGGACAATTTTCCTTTCAATTTTCTTATTCACGCTATCATGTTCTATGTTTTAGCATGCTCCTGTTCAAGACAATTCTGAAGAAATCACCCCTCTGTATGAACACATACCAAAACTACAAATGTGAATCAAAGCACCTTAATATGGTTATTACTTGTTAAGTTATAACTTAAGATAAACTCATCATGGGATCACTTTTTTTTTAAAGAAAATACCCCAAAAGTTTATTCATCTGGCTAGCACTGCCTGCAAAAAGATGAGGATTATATATATATATATATATATATATAATTATATATTGAGATATGTTTAGTTGGAGAGAATGATATCAACCGGATCCAATAAAAAAAAAGAGAGATTTATTTTGGAGTAAGTACAATGGGAATGTATGGGGGGGGGACAAAACCAAGACCCCAAAATAAAGGAAAATAAAAACAAGGAAATGGGCCAAAGCAAACGGCTCAAGATAAAACAGTCGTAATATTTAAATAAAGTGAAGGACCAGGCCCAACCATATGGAGGGCCCCAATACCCGCAGAAACGTAATAAAGATGAGATCCCTATTAATGTTAAAGGGAGAACTACAGTGAGTATTAAGGGAAACTAATCGAATAAGTATGTATCAGTTACCATATTTGTTTATTTTAATTTTTAGAATGTGAACACAAATTTGAACAACCCTAAATTCCATGAGCATATCAAGCATATCAAGTTTGACTATAACTATATTTGTGACATGGTTTTGAAATGTTTGATTACTACTTGTAGCTAGTCCTCCATATAACTTACAAATATCTTCATTGAAGGCTTGGGTGCTGCTGTGTTTGAGACTTTGTGTAATAAACTTGACATAACAGATATATATGCCCAGTTTGAGGGGGGACTGTGAGAGTATTATATAGGTCATTTGATAAATGAGCAAATGGATATCTGGTTACATTAGGATTCCATTACTCACTCTCCATATATTCATGATAGATTTCATTCTCTCCTTAATTCTTCTTTTCTACATGTATTAATAAGGGCAAACTTTGGCACAACATTAAGGTTGTTCCGTTGTGATCTGGAGATTGTGAGTTCAAATATCAAGAAATAATCTCTCTATTTATGGTGGTAAAACTATGTACAATTGGATACTACTAGATCCCACAATGATGGAGCATGGAAGCTTTGTGAACTAAGTTTGCCTTTTTTGTATTGCATACCTTACTCTTTCTTCAATCATTCTTTTTTAAAAGTTTCATTATATGGCATATTGACTTAATATCTTGATAATTATATAATTTTGGATGTTACCCTTAATCTTAAATATAGTTGTGAAAGTATTGTTTCTCCATTTAATTGATATCTTATTATGGTTATTTGTTATTTATATTTTTCGTAATCTTACATAACATATAGTAATTAATTTTTATAGTATCATGTATATTTATCTAGCATGTTCTGCAAAATCGTTATGGCTTCTATTATGTAATGTATTGGTAAAGTCATTACAGTATGTTTTGTCTTTCATATTTTAATAATACTAGATTGTACATAACAATTTGGATTTGATTTTAAAATATCATGCATATATCTAGCGTAATTTACAACATTATTAGGATTTTCATTATGCATTGGTCCTTATGACGACTTTTTCTCTACCTATTTTGCCCTTATTTTTGTCATTTTTGGAAAACCTGAAATGGTACTAAAATTGTTTCTACCAGAACAATTATATGGCCTTATTGTCACCTTTTGGCTTTGATGATTTTAGCTATTGTCGCCCTATAATGTTAATCCTTTACCTAGGTTTGAGTTTGGCCATGTAAGGATATCCTTCATAAATAAGACTTGGTTTTAACGATGGTTCTTTTAAAGAAAATGATGTATTAGAGTTTTTATTGTGTGTATAGGTTTAGTCTTACATTGCTTAAGTTTCTAGAGTGCAGAAGTGTGCAAGATTTAGGTAGGGAGGAGGAAAGCCTTAATCATCACCCTTCTCCCAACCACCACTGGTTGCCTTGCCCTTTGCAAGAACACCCTTCTCTCACATTTAGACCCTCTTTCTTGCAGTTTGTCGAGCTTCTTTCTCAACCATTTCCATTGTTGATAGCTATCCAAGCCACTAGTCAAAGTTGCCCCCCTACATTGTACAACCCCTTTGTTAATTTATTATTTTCTTTGAGTCCTTTCTCCATTTTCATTGTTCTTGTTCCCGTGCAACTTCCATCAATGTCTTTGGTCCACTGCCTCTACCATTCACTATCACAGCCACCTCATCTTCCCCACTCTCCACTGTCCACCATTAAAATGTGATCAACTTGGATTTGACTATTTTTCTTGTTTGTGCAACATTGCTACTACTTGTTGGTGTTTCTTTATTGTATATCTCTTTGTTTAGTTTGTTATAATTTATTTATGTTTGAGTTTATTATAAGCTGGATGCTCCGACTTAAGGGGGAGTGTTAGAGAAAATAATATGTTAAGGTTTTAGGTGTGTGTGTGTTTGTGATAGTTTAATTGCTTAAGTGATACTGATCTTCCTTGTGTAGCCTCTATAAGTAGAGGTTTTATGCTTCATCATTACAACTCCAATGATCACTATCACAAGCCTTATTGAAGTTCCAAATAGAAACAAGATATTGCTTTCTTGTATCGACCTTCCATGCATTCATGTGCATCAAAAATATCCACCTAAACTCTGCCTACCTTGAATCAAATGGACTTAACCTCATCTATAAGAAAAGGGAGGAAACCTTTGAATCTTTCAATTAAATATTTTGCAATAATTTTGTAGATGTCATTAAATAAACTGATGGGTCCAAAATCCATGTGCCCTTTTCCTGTTTGTACTGTATTTTAAAGGTGGTATGTTTCTTACGAAAGTATTTAACTGTTTCTACCCCAATGATCACTATCATAAGCCTTATTGAAATTCCCAATACAAACAAGATGCTTGCTTGTATCAACCATCCATGCATTCATGTGCATCAAAAATATCCATCTAAACTCTGCCTACCTTGAATGAAATGGACTGAATCTCATCCATAAGAAAAGGGGGGCAACCTTTGAATCTTTTGATTAAATATTTTGCAATAATTTTGCAGATATCAGTAAATAAACTGATGGGAACAAAATTCATGTGCATGGCTCTTTTCCTATAATTTAAAAGTGGTATGTTTACGGATGCCTTTAACTGATACTGTCTGATGTATGTAGGAAATTTCGTGGCTCCCACTCAGTGATCTACAGCCTGCAGGAGATGATGTTAGTTCACGTGGTACAAGTGGCCTGAAGCTCTACATGGTTGCACCATTTTTGACGTGCGTAAAATGCATGTGATTCAATACTCTTGTTTGTTTTGGCAGTTCTTTTTATTTGGTTGCTTTATGATTCTGATGGAACAAATATCTTGTTTGCAACAGGCCTCTTAAATCATGGATAGCAAAACACCATCCAAATGCATCTAGGAAATCGGCATCGTCTACTAAAGGTGGTAAGATTTCTCTTTGTTTTTAAACTAAAACCATTTGGCAACATATTCTTCCAGCAATTTCATTCAGATGCTAAACGTTTTGAAAAGGAAAGAAACATTTTGGTAGTTTTCAATATCATGATTGTTGGCTTGTATGATGAGGTCAGTCCTGTGATTTTCCTTCCATTACATCCAAACACAAGCCTCAATTCCATATTGTCATTTAGTCAACACCTACTTCTTTCTTAAACTTCTTTTTTCTGTATTATTCATTTTATACCCAATTGTTAAAAACGGCCATAATATTTTTGCAGCAAGATCATAAAAAGTTAAACTTAGGTTGCATTCGGTACAATGGAATAGATGGTGATATGGGTTGGCTGGATGGCCTGGCCTACTTTTCAACTTCTTGGTTCCTACCAGTCAGCCTGATCAAACCATTTGGATGACTTATCCTACATTGGAGAAATTGTGGTTCCTCCTGAAAGACAAATACAATCAGGATGGACTAGTTAGTGTTGACAAAAAGCCATGTCGTACTGTATGGCCATCATTGAGAGCCCACGTGGATGATGGTTGTATGGATGCCAACTAGAGCTGTGTGAACCACTTGGACACAACATGATTGTCATGGATTGGTTGATCTTTACTTTAACCTACCATTGATAAGTATAAATATCATGGCACATTCTACTAGTATTTAGGGGGTTTGTGTATGGGGAAACAATGAGAAACGGAATTGGTGAGAATTGAATTTTCACCAATGAGGTGTTTGTACTATTGAGTCTTGATGGAAAGTTTTGTACAAGGCAAGATGAAATTTTATTTTCTACCCCCACTCTTGAGAAATGAAGGGAAAAAAGAAGAGACATGCTTGTTTCTCGTCACTTGTGCTTGCTTGCTCATTTGCAGATCTGTTGAAAAAACCCTCACCTGCTTCTCGCTTGTGCCCCCTTGCCACTCATGCTCGCTTGCCGCTTGTGTTCGCTTGCCCACCACTTGTTCACAAATATGCCAACAAAACCCTCACTCGTTGCTTGCACCTGCTTGTCATCCCACCCTTGTTCTTACCAAAAGTAGAGGAAAGCTCATTATTTGTTGGCTTTGTTGACGTTGAGGAAGAAGAGTTGGGTGAAATGAAAAAAAAGAAAAAGAAAAAGGAAGATTGGGTAAAAGGTAGAAAAAAATAAAGGAAAAAAATGTAAAAAAAAAGACGTAAGAAGAGTTTTTTATGGAAATGTTTGTTTATGTGGGAATTATTTTTTACGAAGGGAATATTGAATATTTTAGTTTGCAAAAATGTCTTATAATATTTTTTATTAAAGTATTTATTTTTAGCATAATAATGTTATTTATTAAAATTATAAGATTAATCATTTTAAATTCTAAAATTATTTACTTGTTATAATTTCAATTCCTAGCGATTTGTTTTCGTGTGCATAAACACTTGAATTTTCAATTTTCGTTATGTGCACAAACATCTGGGATGAGAATATGTTTACCATAATTTCTTATTATTTCTATTTCGTTTCAAGAATTGAATTTTTGTCATTTTTTCCCATCATTTTTGTGCGTACAAACCTCCTGTTAGTCTTATCTAAAATTTGATCCACTGTTTGATGTACATGTCTAACTTAAGCATTGAAGGGGGTGAGTCTAATTCCATTGGGGCTATTCTTGTTGATTATTTTGGAGGTTTTGTTTGAGAAGCAATCAGCTGGTTGAACCAATTAGTGACTTGTCAATCCAACTAATCTTGCTGGGGGAAGTTTAAACAAATGAAATTAGAGTTGTTTCCTTCCCTTATTTGGTGCAATAATTTTGTGCATTTAATTTTCACTTTTTAAGAATTAAATTCACACTTGGTGTTTGTGTCAATAGAATTCATGTGAATTGAATTGAAATGAATTCAATTCTCATAAATGGAGTGTTTGTGTCAGTGGAATGGAATTTAATTCAGATGAATTCCATTGATACTATTCACATAAAGTAAAATGTTGGAATTAAATTTGCACGTAGGGTGTATTGGATTAATGATAAACTTCATTTAAAAAATAGATGTATTTTATTTGGGATTAGTTGTTCTAATCTGTTTATGTTATGAACTTCATTTATATTTGTTATTTATGATAAATAAATAACTTTAAAATGATAATTTTAAAGTTCATAAATCATGTAGTTTATATTGTTTGGAATTATTTAATATTTTAAAATAAATATTATAATAAATATTTGTTATCTACTTATAATTAATATTATAAATTAAGTAATTTAAATTATATGCAGTAATATTTCTTTAATTCAATTCCAATGTGTGTATAAACACTTATTTTCAATTCTGCTCAATTCTAAGATGTGCACACATCTTTGTACTGAATTTATTTTCGTCCACTTCAATTCTGCTTAAGAAATGAATTTGCGCCAATTCATTTTCGTTCAATTCTTTGTGCACAAATGGACCCTTAATGTGAAATCGATTCCTTTCTCGCAAAATCTGACTCTTACCTTGAGTGGGAAGTGACTATGTTGCCGGTCACTACCATCCCACCTAACCACTGCTATTAACTCCATTGGCCACCATGACTATCATTGTAAACCATTGCTACCATCATTGTTGTCCATTACTATTGCTGCCATTGATGCTCATTGTTGCCATTGTCAACCATTGCCACTCATCCATCATTGTCATCCTCATTCACTGCTGCCACCACGATGACCACCACCTCTACTACCATCTTTGCTGGTCACCATGTCCACCACCATCAACCATTGGTATTGTCGTTGGCAACCACCAAATTGACAATTTCATTGGACACCATCACCATTGTTGCCGCAAGATACCATCATTGGCTACGACCACCATCATTGCCATTGTTGTCCGCTAACATTGTCTTAGTTTTCATTTTCATTACATAACAAAAGAATGGAATACCACTATTTTATTACATTCCCGCCTCAATTCTATTCCAAAGTTCATTGAATTCCATTATATATTTATTTCTATGTACCAAATACAGTGGCGCATGAGGCTTCCATGTGAGGTCTATAAAGGACGCAATTATATGTTAACCTTACCTACATAATTGTGTAGATTTGGCAAAGATTTAAAATCTGTGAACATTATCTATATTGCAATGAACATTGTCATTACGTGGCTCTAGAGAAAACCTAAGTCAAGGGATTTATGTGGAAGCACTAATCTACTCTATTAGCCCTTTTTCCTTCATAATTTTAGTACATTTAAGTCTTCAGACATGAACCCTATACGACATGAGGGGTTTGTTTCTAAAAATGCAGTTACATTAATATAATGTTTTTTTTTCATTCTCAAGCAACCTGTGTATGGAAGGCAAAGAATAACGGTTCTGGAGGTGCGAGTGTTCCAGAGCATACACCAACAAAAGTCACATATGAAGCCCAACTTCTTGACGCTAGACCAGGTCAAAATTTCAGAAACTTCAAGTTTGATATTGCAAAGATCCTGCAGACAGTGGAAGCTGCGTTCGCTGTTAAGTGATGCAAAGATTGTATTCTGGCGCTGTGAATGTATTTACTTATTTTTGGAGTTCCAGGGATTGTCACCTGGTGATGCAGGAAATATATTGATGTTTATATATATAAAAAGCTGAAGATCAATCCTACAACCATGGAGAAGAAGAAATGCCTTTCCGCGTGCATTGCCCTTCCTCGTTCAAGGAGCTTGATGGTAAGTACGTAAATTACTCGACAAATTTAAAAAAAATAATGAATCAAAAGTGCATCAATAGAAATATGTAATTTTTTTGGTTCCTGAAATTTTTGCTTATTTTCAGAGGTTGCGGAAGGCTAAAGAATATCTTACCTGTAAATCAATGACTAATAAAAGTCGTAGCTGATGCTAAATGTCACCAGGTTGTGACTTGGTCTTTGTAATTGAACTTGTGTTGGCGCGTTGTTCAATTTAGTTGATTTCAGGATTTTAGCTTAGTATTACAAAAATATGCGTAGGTTTATCTGAACTCTGGCGTAATCACGCACGTTTTTTTCCTGATATTGTAATGTTTACAGTATTTAGGGATGGTTGGGCCATATTCAATCGACTGTTCAAATGTCTCTTCCCCATTCGTAGCATTCCAATGAGAATTGGTTTTTGCAGAAGCTCAGAGAGATCCATTTGGATACACATGGCTGTTAAATCGTGTCGAGTAAATTGAGAGACATCTTGATGCACACAGGGATACCTTCCGAGGACACCTGCTGTGGATTTAAGGGCACCAGGACATTGAAGTGAACACGAAGTTTCGGCAGATAAACCCAAATGGGTCCCCAGGATTCAAAATCGGGGGCAAAGGACGGACTCCACCGTGAGAGGGTCATGCGCTTGCCTTGAAATAATCCAGCTTTCCTTACAAGAGTGCGCACATAATCATCCCCATTTGTAAACCGAATGAGGACGTGGCCTGAGGATTTGTTCATGATATCTAAGGTCTTGTTTAGGGTTAGTCTGTGAAGTTAGAGTTGAAGTTGAAGTTAATTTTATAAATGAAATTAAAGTTATATGGTAATTAAGATGGTAAGTGTTTATATATTAAAGTTTATACAGATATTAAAAGTGATTTTAAAAATTAATTAAGTTTATCTCAAATGAATCCTAAAATAGATTTCAGTTCTAGCCTCTTAGTGAAAATATGACCAACGAGGGTCCATTGGAAAGGGACAGACGTTTTATCAATTTCAATAGATGAAAAAAGAGACTTGAGTAAAGATTATTATTTAATTTTATAGATTTATATGAAACTCAAAATAAACGAGACTATTGGACCGTTGGATCAGCGGGCATCTTCCGTTGGTCGTCTCTCCGGTGGTGTCTGTGCGTGAACCCAATCGTCTTCGTCCTTCTCCCTCGCCCCCAATTTTGACCAATTAGGTTGGTCTTTTCTCCGCACCTTCTTCTCGAATCCAAGGCTCCTTCTACAAATCCGTCGTGGAAGCCTGGGAACGACCGCGTTCGGTGAAATTCCAGTGGGGAAAAGAGGAAAAACTTGTTCTGTCGTCTCCCTTCTGGTTGCCCGAAGGATACCAGCTTTTCGTTGTTACTATTTTTTTGTTTTTCAGATCCGAGGTTGAGACCGTTTTCCTGGGAGAGGCGAAGAGATGATGAACACGGCAGCGTCCTCGTCGACAGCGAACGGTTCGGTCGATGGGGCGCCTCCAAGGAGGAATTCCAAGCGACCCAAATGTGGGTTTACCTTTTGTTTGTTTTCTGATAAACTTGGATTGGAGGATTCTAATCTTCTCTCTTGTTGTTGCTTCCTGGACTTAATGATTGATCGTTGTGGTTTTTCAGATTCCAAGTTTACCCAACAGGAGCTTCCTGCTTGCAAACCAATCCTAACACCTCAATGGGTATGGGACATGATGGCACTTTTCCCCTTCGGACATTTCTTTTTTTCTATTGTATTATCTGCCCAATTGGTTTTCTTGATGATTGAATGATTTGGTGCTCTTATTGTTGAATTTTCTATTTACAACATTTCGCAGGTGATCTCTGTGTTTGTTCTTGTCAGCGTCATATTCATCCCCATTGGAATTGCATCACTTCTTGCTTCCCGTGATGTAAGCGTTCAGAATTTCTTTTGTTGACTTTGTGTTTCAGGCTTCATGTGAATGTTTTGTTGGCATAACATATGTGGATCGTTGCATTGAAGAAGGTCTCATCCTCTTTTTCTCTTTAGGTTGTTGAAATCATAGATCGTTACGACCATGAATGTGTACCAGATGAGTTTCGAAGTGATAAGGAAGCATTTATAAAAAATTCGACTTTGGATAAGACCTGCACGAGGACACTTGTGGCAAGTTCCTTTTTCTTTTACTGCTGCAATAAATACTTTTTAAATCTTGGGACATTGTGAACATTTCACAATTTGAGAATGTTTATCTAAATCAGAAAAAATAAAAAAATGATATTTGAGTGACATTGTTTGTTGTAGGTCCCTAAGGATATGAAGAAGCCTATTTACGTTTATTATGAGCTTGACAACTTCTACCAAAACCATCGCAGGTATGCATCTAGATTTTTCTATGAATAACAAGTAGGATATGTTTATTGAGATAAATTAATTTGAAGATATATATGAAATTACAATTCAATAGGGGAAATTCCTATTGTCTTCTATAGAATACGTTTTTCTTGTCAATTATCTATTAGTTATTACTTGTGCATTCAGGAAGGGCTGAATTCTGCTCTTCCCAAATTTCAATGCATCAAATAAATATTTATTTTGTTTAAATAATTAACATGTTCTGCTCTAGAATTCATGCTGAGAGAAGCAGAATTTTTCTGCTTCTTTGGATTTTCACCTTGGAATTCATTGGAGTTGAATCTGCTCCATTTGTCGAATGCACCCTTAGATGTTACATGCCTTTCAATCTATCATTAGAGATGCAGACCCATGCACAAGCATTTACAAAACAAGTATTGAGATGTTTACTCATGAAGACTGGATCCCTTTTTTCATACAACTGCATGGTTCATTAAAATTTCTCATACTAAATCTCTGTCTATCAGCACAAATAATAACTTTTTTCCAATAGTATTTTCTATCCTTTTCCATTGTCCATATTTTTGGGTAGTTTACAAAATATTATCCTTGTTCCTACATGATTGCAACCACTCTTTGACAATAATTTAGGTTTTCATTGAAAATTTGTATTTTAATTATATCTGCAAATAGTGAACTTCATTTTTATTATAGTGATTGATCAAGAATATTGCATCAAGTAGGTTTTAAGCCAAGAAGGCTAAGGTACCATAAACCTGTTTGGTGTGTGTCCCTACATAAAACTTTTTAGGAAAACTTGTTTATCAAACCTTACTTGAGGAATGATATATCCATTTTCGATGGTTTTTTTCTCCTGTGACCCATTTTTGATTGCTTTTCTAGATAACCTTTGGAGTTCCGATTACAAACACCATTGTTTGTCCTCTGTATTTGGCTTTCATTATTGTTTTTTGCTGCTGCCAAAAAAATTATATTTTTTAGCAGTGGTGAAACATTATCTGAACCTCGTTTCAACTTATAATCAGGTATGTGAAAAGTCGAAATGATAAGCAGCTGAGAGATGATAAAGAAGAAAATGACACAAGTGGCTGTGACCCTGAATCTGAAATTGATAAGAGACCAATAGTTCCATGTGGCCTTATAGCATGGAGCTTGTTCAATGACACATATACACTCACTCTTAATAATAAAGACCTCACGATTAACAAGAAAGGTATTTCGTGGAAGAGTGATAGAGAGCACAAGTTTGGAGATGAAGTCTACCCAAAAAATTTCCAAACTAATAAATCACTGATAGGCGGTGCAAAACTTAATGGAAGCATACCTGTGAGTACTTTCTTAGATCTTTTCCTTCATGCTTCGTTGTTTTGTATTTTATTACATGTGCAAAAATTGTGATGGTGTGGTTCCAATTTGTTTTTGCATTTTCCAATGAAATAATGCGATTTTCTTTTTCTTCAGTTATTTGGGCCATTATCCATGTAGAATGAATGTAAGAATGAAAAATGATGCATTTTAAAATCAATCTAAATGTCAGTCCCAGTTCTTTTATAAAGTTCAGGAAGTGGCACATCTTAGGTAACTAGAGCAGGGGTACTGGCCCAGTTTTCAGACTATAATAATTCTATGAGAATATAATCTTAAAATGACCAGAGCCTTATCTAACGAACTGAGGGTTTGATCTTCTGCAATCAGTTACATGCTTACCTGTATTGTACAAGGTAATGAACTGTAAATAGCCATTTAGGATAGTGATTTGTTACTTGCTAGATGTCTATTGTCTAAAGCATTCTTCTAATTCTTTCTAGAAAGAAAAAATGTTTGCCTTTGCAACAACTACAACTGTGTGTATGTCACTAATGGAATTTCGATGCTTGTATTCATTGTTTATGGGACTTTTTATCTTGGATCAAATCTGATTCAGTGACCTGTGATTCCTGAAACAGATAAGTGTTAAAAAGTAGGGAAATGATGTATAATTTGGGAAAAAATTATAACAATACACATGAAAATAACAATGGAAAACTGGAAAAATATGAGATCATTTTCATGCTCGGTCAAGACATTTATTTTCCTATCTATGCTTTTTGGCACAAAGCTTGGGCTGTAAAATTAGTGTAGCGAATATGATGATGTTAATAATGAGTAATATTTCTTGAAGATATAAATGAGAAATGATTTCTTGCAGATCAGAATAAAAGTTACACTAGTTGAGAATAAATGAGTGGAAATTATCTTCAATGATTCAGTCTTGTCCATCAGTTTTGCAAAAAATGAAAAATGAGAGGAAATTATATGGATTGGAATTTTAAGAATGGGGGTTTAATTGGGAGATACTTGTAAAGTGGCACCAGCTAAAAATAAATAAATATAAGTATACTTACATGTATAAAATCATTACTATTATCAAATTAATTGAATAAGGAAATTTTTAATTCAATTAGATATAATATAATTAAAATTTCAAAAATGCATTTTGAATCTGCATATTTATTAGTTCAAAACAATTCCTTGCATAAATAGTTCAAGCTAAAACAAGTCCGCATATTTTGAATCTGCATTTTTCAAAAACTAAATGGTTCACGCCAAAATAAGTTTAAATAGTATTTAGGTTAAAGTGTGCGAAAGTAACTGATATAGAGGAACGTAAAAAATTAATTAGTGTAAGTTAATGTTTCAATAAAGTTAGAATAAGTCAAAAAATTTAAAATTATATAATCTAATAGAAAATTTAATGACAAACAGATCTAGATAAAGGGATAGGATTTTTGCTGGATTGATTGGATGCATTATTGCAACCACTTTTTCTGATGCAAAATTTAGAAAATCAAACATCTACATCTGTTTATATTATTTTGAGGATTTGTTTTAAATAAGCAAGCAAGCTTGTCATGTTTTGTATTGTTCAAAGACAGTATAAATTCTGTTCTTTTTTGCTTATAATATATCATAATTTTCATGGGAAATAGTGATTAGTTTTGGTGCATGACTTTTAACCAACAGCAGACACTGTAGTTGGTCTACTCTTAATCTTATAAGACCTTGAAGTATAGTAAGTATTGGGTTTGAATCTAGGCAAAAACAATATCATTATTTTAAAAACTAAAGCCTTGTTTTCCATGAACAGTTGAGTGAACAGGAGGATCTCATAGTTTGGATGCGAACTGCTGCTCTTCCAACTTTTAGAAAGCTATATGGGAAGATAGAACAAGATCTTCAAGCAAATGATACCATGAATGTCACACTAATGAACAATTACAACACTTACAGTTTTAGTGGCAAGAAAAAGCTTGTACTCTCCACAACAAGCTGGCTTGGTGGAAAGAATGATTTCCTTGGCATTGCTTACCTTACTGTCGGTGGTTTATGCTTTTTCTTGGCAACAGCATTCACTTTGGTTTATCTTGTAAAGCCAAGGTAATTAATGCCCTTATCATATAGCTTGTCTACTTATCGATGATTCAGGTGCCTGACTAACTTTAGTTAATTCACAAGTACATTCTCTAATCTATACCATGTTTGGAGTCCTACCATGGATCCATTAGGATTTGCTTTTAAGACTAGCTTTTGGACTTCAGCTGTTGAAAGAAACTTAGAAGCTAATAGTGGATTTGAATAAAACGTGGTTTATGCATGCCCATCAAATCCTATCGAACAGAGGCAGCACATCAAATAATAATGAAGTTACATTATTGACATTGTTTTCTTTTTCATCCATCGCAGGAAGCTTGGAGACCCTTCATATTTGTCATGGAACAGGACTCCCGGAGGCCAGATGTAATAGTGTACAAACAATCCAGGGATCATTCAAGCCACACTTGTTGCAGGAGTGTATGACCTGTAGCTATTGATAAAATATTCCACTTGCTGGATTGATCCATGATTCGCTCAGGGTCGATTGCATCTTACATTTCCTTGGTTACTTGAAAGCAGTGGTAAAATCTCTTTGTATATTTTGTTGGACTTTGGGTTGATGCATTATTTCAGATGTAATACTTTAAAAACGTTTTTTATGTTAAATGTGGTGTTGTTTTCACTTCAGTTAATCAAAACTTCAAAAGCTTTTTTTGTCATAATCGAAAGTACTTCTTAACCACAAAACTATACTTTTTTTATGTTAATGTACCGATCATTTGTCAAAATGTTGTTATTGAGCAAAAACATTAACTTTAGTGAAGTAAAAAAAACAAGGATCATGATTTAATTTTTTTAGATTTATTGTGTGAAAACTGAAAGAGTTTAACGAGGTCGGTGTGATCCAACGGTCATAATTTATGGTATTAATATGAAATTCACTATTTTAAAATAATTAAATTAAGTGTATAGCTTGGTGTTTCACAGAAAAACATGGTTAATTATTGGGATCGAACAAAAAACTTTGTTAAGTGGAAAATTTCACATCCTTAATATGGCGATATTTTGAATATATTTATCTATACATCTTTTTTTAATCGGTAATGTCAACGTTGAAATGTGTAATTGTAAACTTATAAGAAATTTGTGTTTAAATGAAAATTCGAACTAACCATGACATCATTTGTTTGGAACGATTATCATTACGTAATCACATTTTTCACTATACATAATAATATTCTATAATATCATTTATCAAATAATTTTTACTATATAATCACTTTTTTTACTATTATCATAAATTATGTATTTTTTCAAAAATCTTGAAATTCAACCTACCTTATTAAAATGCCCAGACAAATGATGCCATGAGATCTAAAAAGATTTTCATAATCATTAAGATACTACTTAGCTTTATTTGTCCAATCTTCACTTCTCATCACGGGTGGCAGACATCATAATTAGTTATCTCATCGTAATTAGTTAATTCTTAATACAACATCAGCCTTCTGTTACAATATTATAATATTCAACAACAACAATAATTTAAAGTGTAATTAATTTAATCATTTTTTTAAAAGTATTTCTATTGATTGTCAGATATATATTTAGTTAAATTACATGACTTTAAATCTTTATATAAATATTATAGATAAATATTGTATGCCATAATATAGATAAAATATTATTATTACTACAAACATTATTACTACGAGGGTGATATTGTTGTGGACGTTCAGAACAATCTAATCCATGATGGTAGTGGGAGCATTAGCAAAAATTGAAGGTAAGTTATACAACTAAAGGCAACACAATTCATGATGTCTGTAAACCATATATACAAGTGAGCGCGGTGTAAATTACAATATTTGTACAACTACAATAGTAAGCATTATGTGGTTTATAATGTTTATACAAGTGAAAGTAAACCATGCAAAGTGAGGGTTTTGCACAGGCAATGTTGTCAATAGAGTACTTTCGTTTTTATGTGATGTGACCATCTAAATTAATATCTGCATAAAAAAAACTGTAAATACTAACAGTAACTTTTTTTTTTGATTTTTTGGTATATAAACTTTGTTTTTGTTTATTTCTGACTTTAAACTGAACAATAAGTTATATAATAAAAATTTGTGTGAAAATTTATATAATAATGATAATTTATAAAAATTTATATGAAATTAACTTTACACAGACAAAACCTTTGCCTTTAAATTAGGTTACAGTGGGAAGCACTATACCATGTACACGACAAGAGTTCATGGCGATTAGCGCAACCCAACATTGGAAGAAAGAGTCATGTCAAACAGTTTTATATATTACAATGATCGTAGTGTTTTTAAATAGGACTACGAGCGTAAATGCAGTTATTTAATAATGTTGGCAAAAGGTACCAAACAAAAGCGGAGAGTAATTAAATTCACTTGATTATGCAACCACCTTTAAGTTTACATACAACCCACACGGAAGAAGACTCCACGTTTGTTATATCTGACATTGGATCTTATAAATGGACGTGAAGTGTACAGATCAATCTTATTTGTGCAGCACACCTTGATGTAGTGGAAAGTGGTCACAGGGGTTTTTCTTCCATGGCAGACACGTCCACTTAAAAAATTTGAGAGGATGTGGGTGCTTTTGGGTGACGTGAAGAAGTATTTTTGGGAGCAGTTGAGGTAAAAGGGGCGGCAACAATAATATTCTCCCATTATATAAAAAGGTGAAGAGCAAAGAAGAAGAATCAATTAAGAAAACTTCACCTCAGTTGCTTCCACCGAAGTTTCAATCCGACTTTCTTGGAAATCTTGTCGAACCATCACACATTTGCATTAACATTGGATAGATTA
>JAMKPZ010003335.1:0-21839 GCA_024699675.1 Amphibolis antarctica
ATTAAATGTTAGTACAATAGAAGAACAATTAAATCAAATGTTTGATTTATACACACAAAGATATGGATTAAGAATAGAACATTCTCCTCCACCAATGTTCACAATACCAGAATCAAATGTTGGACCATCTTTAGATTTTTGGGCATTTTTACAAGATCCAAGATTTGACGAAGATATTTCAACATCATCATCATATAATTATAATTCTATACTATCTAGACAAGAATTAATTACTTTTAATGCAACGAATCATCAATCATTATTATTTACTCAACATTCTAATTTAAATACGTTTGATGTTTTAGATTGATGGAGGTAACAATCACTGATTTTTCCAATATTATCAATAATGGCAAAGGATTTATTAACAATTCTAGTGTCTTCAGTAGCTTGTGAACAAGTTTTCAACATGAATGAGAACATGCTTAATGACCGAAGATGCAAGCTTAAAGAAAATATAATAGAAGCATTAATGTGTGTAAAAGACTGGGAGTTTGCTGCACCCCCAAGTTTTCAACAAGTTGAAGATTTTACAGAGCAACGTACAAACTTAAATATTTCATAATTAAAACATTTTTATTTTTATTTTTCAATTTGTAATTTTTTTTAAAATGTAATTTAATTTTGTTGTAAAATTTGTTTAAATGTAATTGTAAATTTGTAATAATGTAAATATAAAATACGTAATTCATTAATAAATAAAAATTTAATTTAATTATATGCATTGTTGTCTAATTGTCTCATTTATTAAGTTATTGAATACTTGAATGTTGAATTAAATTTAAATATTGATGGTTGAACACTTAAACGGTCGTATGCATGGGCAAGTGGGCTGGGGAACTATGTCTGGGCCGGCAGCCGGGTCGTTAGGTCAGTTGCTGAGTCATTGGGCCGCCGAGTCTTGGATCGGTTGCCGGGTCGCAACGCCAGGTCCCAAGAAGAATCGTGTTAGTCAAACTCGTGTCATTGACCAACACGAATAGTATTTTTTCATGTCACGGACCATGCCTGGGTTGGCCCATTGATGGTGTGGGCCGTGCCGTGTCGACACAAAAATCGTTTCATGGTAGGCCAGTATGGCATGATTGACAAGTCTACTTCCTAAGCTATTTTTTCCACTTTCGAAGCTAAAAAAGTTTATATCGAATGTAGCAAATGTTAAACTTATATATATATATATGTTACAAAGAAAAATCTTATTTTTCATATATATTTTTACAATCTTATTTTTATCTTAAAAAAAAAGAAAAACCCTTTTTAGAAAATCTTTTTTTCATATTTTTACGGTTTTTCTTAACAACCATTGTAAATTAAGTAAACTTAGAATTCACTTTTTTTTTTAGATCGACACGAAACCTAAGATGAGAAATTTTCTTTCAATTTTCTTCTTTAATAGCTACATACAATAAATACATCTGCTTTCATTACATGTTAAAATATATACTTTATATAGTAAAAATCTTTGTAAACCTCATTCTCAAATGAAGTTTAAAATTTATATTAATAATTAAATATTTTAAATATTACCCATGAGTGAAATCTTATTACTGCACTTTTGTTGGCTATATATTCTGCAAAGGAAAATCTTATTTTTCTTTTTTTTATTGATTGCAATTAATAATTAAGTATTTTAGATATTATTAACGAGGGAAATAATATATATATATTTTTTACAATGAAAAAAATTATTTTTCATATATATATTTATAATCTTATTTTTTTCTTAAAATATAAAAATCCTTTTAAAAAAAATTTATTTTTTCACATTTTTTAAAGTTTTGTTTGATAATCACTCTAAGTTAAGTAAGTCTATAGTTTACATATTTTAGGTTTACATAATTTTTAAGATAAAAAATTCTTATCTATTTTCTTATTTAATAACTACAGTGACTTCTTGTAGCATTGTCAGTAGCAAACTAACATACGTTGTCACGATCTAAGCACTTCACTGGACCATTCAATCGGTAAGAGCGAAGATTACCCAAATCTATTCTCGTCATGAAATTTTCCAAGATTACCCAAATCTATGGTTATAAACTCGTTGAATACATCAGTGTAGCGTGCGGCCTAAAACATTTAAGGATATTATATATATATATATTACAAAGAAAAATATTATTTTTCTCATTTTAAAAATTTATATTAATGATCAAATATTTTAAATATTACCCATGAGTGAAATAATATTGTACTTTTTAAGTTATATATTCTACAAAGGAAATTCTTAATTTACTTATGTTTTAATTAACATTAATGATTAAATATTTTAGATATCACTTATGGTTGAAATAATATTGTACTTTTATTGGGTATGTATTCTACGAAGAAAAATCTTATTTTTTATTTTTTTTAAAATTAACATTAATGATTAAATAATTTAGATATTACCCATGAGTGAGGCAATCTACAAATAGAAAAATTATTGCTACTCCCACAAACCATTGTGTAAAGTAGGAATTATAAAATATTTGGGATGAAGGATTTAATCCAAATCTAATAAAAAATATTACCAATATAAAAAATCTATTGTAATAATTTAACTATTTTTTTAATGGATAAAAAGACACCAATATATTAACTTCTATGGGGAAGAAGAAATTCATTAATCAAAATGATATTTAATCTTAAAATTACATAAAATGTCCATGTAAATTTAATAAAATATTTTTATGATTAATCATATAAAAGGATGAGAGTTGGAAGGAAATAAAAAAATTAACATACGGTGTGTTTATTTCAGTTTCAAAGTATAATATTTAACTTTTGAAGTAATATTATAACAACACTTTGAAAAATCAGTAACGTTTAAAAAGAGAAATTGTAGTTTAAGAATTACGCTTATTTCTTGAAGTAATAATTTTTATAAACTTTTAATTTTACTCTGGAATGATTTGTTTTTTTTAAAATGTGATATAACTAACATTTGATAAGTTGTTTTCTTGTTAGTGATGATATTTTATTTTTATTAAGGATATTCTAAATGTTAAATTTAAAATAATCTGTAAGAATACATTTTATTTTTATGTCAATAAAGTGCTTCATGATAAAATTTCTGTCAATTACAAGAATTCTCATGATCCACATGTGAGAAATGATAGAAAAAATTTATATTTGTAATGATGTAAAAATTTAAATTTTTTAAAATACACAAACATCTAAAACTTAGAATTTTTTTTTCAAAATCTTCATTTTTCAAGATTTTTGATATGCACATGCCATCTTTGAAAATACAAAATTATTGCTTCTAAAAATTACTGTAACCAAATTTTTTAAAAAGGTGAGAAGTTGCACTTTTGTACATTTTAGACGTACCTTTTTATTAGATTTATTTTCACTGATTGCGAAAAATAATAATTTCTTACCTTAAAATAACATATAAATTAAAATTTTAATCGATTTGTACACATCGAACATTAAAAGAATGAAAAGTTGACAACCTAAAATGAAAATAAAAATGGAAAATTCACAAACAGAAAAAAGTACAAGGCTATTTATGTACATCAAAGAAAATCAGAAAAATCTATATTTAAAGGTAAACGTAAATTGTAAAAATTAAATATTTTAATATAAAGAGTCCTAATTCTCTATAGACACCACCTATGGAAAACGGATACTATAGTATTCTTTTGATATTTTTTCAAAAAAAATCTGCAACATATGAATATGTAATAATACACTTTTCTAAAATTTGTAATTTTAATTTTAAAACTCCAAAAATTATGACTCCGTTGGATTGAAACTAAGATTGTATTTGTAAATGAGGTGAGACAGAGTTTTTACGTTATTGGTTACGTATAGTAATTGTAGTAAAATAAGATAAATAAATAGTGATTATAAAAATTCTTTTATTGTAACATTAAAAGTAAACTTTTGAAACTACCATCATATTGTAATGTATTTGATAGCAATATGCATTTTAACAGTAATTTGCAATTTGAATTCTTGAATTGTAAAATTTCTTGTCAATTGTTTTTATCAGATAAACATTAGCACACAAAAAATCCAAATTTAGATCACTATAAAACAATGATCAGCAAAATAAATCACCATTTAAGGAAAATATGATAAAATATGTAATTTCTATCACTATAAGAATATTTTTTTTATACCAATATGTTAAACCATTCTTTACTATTTCTGTAACTATTGTTATCTATTTCATAGTTATTTTAGAAAAATAGAAAAAATATTAACAACAAAACATGATTTAATAATATGATAATTCTACATGATTGTAACTTAGAAGCATAGCATTTTCTATTATTATATTTTTAAAAATCTTATAGAAATTTTATTATAGGATATTTATTAATAAGTAAATAATTAATAGAGATGAGGATAAAATTGAAATTTTAGTTGAAAAATTCACGTATGTTTTTTCCCTTTCTTTGTCCTCGAAAATCATGCTCACATGAAAACCCCTCCGCCACACCCTACAGACATTTGGCATTATTCTTTTCATTTTGAAAGTAAAAAATAAAAAAAAAAATAAGAAAATAATTTTAATATAAAAAAATAAATTTTGATAATAAAAAAAGTAAATAAAAAAATATAAATATTATAAAACTAAAAGTATTTTTAAAAATTAAAAGTGGAAATAAAAAAGCCAAACAAAGTTTAACTCTAGTTATAACTTTTTTTTAATTCGCGTTGATAAAAAATGTTTCCAAATGAGGTATAAGGGTATTTGGGTCATTTCGGCACCGAGTGGTCCCGGTGGACCGAGTCTGTTCTTTCTGATTCGCTGGCAGGTGTGGGTCCCACATGCTCAGGCAAACTGCAAATCGTCGTACGTTTCTGCAAGAGCCCGCCCATCTCCACCGTCCATCTTGCGGTCCCCGGCCGAAAATGTACGGTGCGGATGTAACCTTCGCGTTTATGATGGCAAACCACCGGTCAACTTACACAAGCTTTTTTTTAAAATAAAATAAAACAAAATAAAATAATAATAATAATCAATGACAATGATAACGGGAGAAAAAGTTGTTTCGATTACTTGGACATAGTTTGTCTTTTAGGCATTTTAGATCGTCTTCGGTAAAATAAGATTTTGGATATTTTTACTGTATAGTATTAAATTTTTATAGTAATTTATTAAATATAATATTAAATTTATATAGTAAAATATAAATATAAATATAATTTTTAATAATATTTTTAAAAAAATATTGAAAAATTATTTCTGCCTGTCTGTTATTACCGTCGGTATTTCCACCCCTTTCGCATCGTTGGCCGTTTCTATCTGTTTAATTGAATTTTACGATTTTTAAAAAAGTACACGATTTATAATAATAATAATAAATATGATTGTCTAGTAAAAAATATAAAAATTATTTCTCATATATTAAAAAAATATGATTAATAAGCTTCTCAGACAAATGATACTTTAAACTATTTTTATCCGTCAGTGCATGTCCAAGTCACAATTTTTTTCCTTTATATTTTTATAAAAAATACACATCAACGTGATCAAGAATTCAATCGTAACTTTAACTTTAATTTTGTATAATTTTTTATATATCATTATCATCAATTAAATTCTCGTATGTAAACTTTTACTTTAAAATTTACTATATAATTCTAATATTATTTACGAAATTACTTTTAACTTTAACTTTACACCTTAGTTAAAATTGAAGATAAAGTTTAAATTTCATTAAAAAATGAAGTCACAGGCAAAGAGGTTATTTAACTCTTTAACCATAATTTCTTATATATTATTATTACAATATAAATTCTTACAGTAAATTTTTACTTTATAATTTATTATATATATCGTGACTATTTTGATTAATTCATTATACATAATCATAATGTATAATAAATACAGTTAAAAACTATAACGTCGTAAATGAAAATTGACAAAAAGATTGTATTATCGAAAATAATGAAAAAGGGTAGAAAACGAAAATAACGAGAATTCAATTCTTATTATTAATTGAGACGTTTGTACGCTTTTTTTTATCAAATTTGTTCCATTTTTGTCACCATTTTAGTTGATATGATTATTAAAATATTTTTTACTTGAAAAAAAATTATTTACTTATACGAATTTTGAATTTCTTTTTACTTTTATTGTTAACTTATTATAATTAATAATAATAATTAATTTTTTTTTTACTAACTATGTTTTGTTAACTGATTAATAGGATTTTAATATGAATAGTGTTTTGATGTGGAACAAAGTATAGATGTGGTTGATATATTTTAAGAAATTACATAATTTACGATATAAATTTTTGAATAGTTTGATTTATAATGTTAAAATTATTTGTTAAATGTCGTTATAATGTACGATGAAAAATTAGAGATTGTTCAAAAAACACAAGCACTAGAAATTTATTTTTTAAATTTTTTAAATTTTTCTTACAACACAAATCTCTTGCTACACATTTTTTATTAATCAATATAATTTAATTGTAATTCTGAATTCTAAATTTTTGGAAATATTTCTTTCTTTATTTTCAATTTTTATAAATAAAAAAGAAATTTTTAATTTAAAATAAAAGATAATTTTAATAAAAAAAAATTTAAATATATATATATCATCTTAAAATTAAAAATACTTCTAAAAACTTAGTATCTACAATAATACTAACTTCACCTTACAAGAAATGAACAAGCCCTTGTCAACACCAAAAATCACGGTGATCATGATATCATATAATTTTCTAAAGTACTGCAACAATAATTATAATAATAATTTACAACCACCACATCTTTTACATTATTATAATAATAGTTTTCTTGGTTTCAGTGAAATATTAATAATTCTTCTGACAATAATTTTTTATCTACATTAAAATGTAGAAATTTTTTTTATCATTCCAACATTGGCCATCAAAGATACGTTTATTTTCGACTTTGTTTATTATCTATTTAACTTTAATAATTGTAAAAGTTAAAATTAAAAGTAGTAAAATTAGAATCATATGATAAATTATGTGATAAAAGTTTCCATGATAATAAAGTATAAATGTTTGTATAGAATTAGAATTAAAGTTTTTGAAGTTGCATCAAATAGACATCAATGGTGTATTTGTTTCCAGTTTTGCTTATGGTAGAGTTGAAGTTAAGAGTGTTGAGAAAAGTAGTTTTACATTAAAAATGAGAGTGTAACTAGCATTTATGAATATTAAATTATTATATCACTTGTATGTCTTTTCCTATTAATTAATTAATTTTAGTGATATAAAATTCACATAACATTAGAATTAATCTACATACATCACATATAAGATGTTACTTAAGGTATTCTAATAAAGAACTTACAAGCATAAGAGTGTATTAAAAAAAATAACTTCATATCAAAAATAATAAGTAAAACTAAGACTTATATCACTTGAACCTTTTCTCACTAATTAATTAATATTAGTAATGCTAAATTCACAAAAAATAGTAAAATGTATAATGAATTATGTCATAAGAGCTTATATAGAAGTATTTGTGTGATAATTATGATATATAAAAAATGTATACAAAAGAAATTTATTAAGATCAAAAGTAATTTTAAAAATAAAAAGAATGATTATCAATTAATGGTAAAAACATAAATTTTTTTTTGAAAAACTGAAAGCAGCAGAGCAGAAAGGGAAGTGAGGGGGGGGGGGGGGTGTGTGGTAAAAAGTATACAAGTAGAAATCTCCCGACCCTTTACTCACCAATCTCTAGAGCTTTAATTACTAAAAGCCAAATAAAAGTTTGGGGAAGATGCAATTCCCAAGATGTCCCAAATACAACTAGTGTTCTGGTTTTCACAGGTGACAGAAATTTTTTCAGAAAGTTTGAATTCACCCAAGTCTTTAATTTATCATTAAAACAACATCTCAGTGGTTAAAATTTTATTATTAGATTTATATCTTAAAATAATGATTTTACTTTTCAGAAAAACTTAATCTTTCTGCCTTCATGATGAAGTATTTGTTGCATGGTTGTGATTCAGAAAAGATGTGCTGAAAAAACATAATTCTGTGATGTTCATCAGATTGACGTCAAATTGCAACCTGCCCTTCTGATTTCTGCTTTCCTTCTCCCAAGAGAACTGTGAGAGAAAGAAGAGGTGAGAAATTTTTTTTTTCTGGAACAGTGTGTGTGTATTTGTGCCTGCAGGGAGTGCTATCATTGTGTTCTGGAAAACGAGAAAGTGTTGGGAAAATTAAAAAAAAAAGATTATGGGGAATGGGGTTGATTTCTTGGATAATGATGTGTTTGTTTATTTATGAATTTTACAATTCAGAATTTATATTGTAGATTTTTTTTTTAATTTATTATTTTAAGATAATCTTACTGTATAAGGTATAATTTTAAATTTAAAACATAAGTTACAGTGAAAATGATCTTTTAATTACTAAAATATTACTTTAATGATTTATATATTAAATTTTAATCTTATTTATTTACCAAACTTTAATTTTCATTATTGTTAGTCGTTAAAATTGATAAATAATGTTGTCAAATAATATTATACTGTACGGTATAAACAACTAATAATATAAGAATTAATTTATCAAAATTCTAAAGAAACTTAACTTTAATTCTAATTAACAACTCTAACCAATTCTCACTTACAATACAAGAGTTGAAATTGAAGTTAAAACTAATGTTTCATTTTATTAATAATTTTAATTTCAACTTTAAATAGATTAAGTTAAAAATAATTTTGTAAATACTATAATAAATTATGAATCGAGAGTTTATGTACGAAAATTTGTATGATAACGATAACATATAAAAATTTGTATGTGGTTAAAGTTGAAACTTTAAAGATCTATTTAGAGAGATTTTTCATTCATTCTTTTTCTAACAAATTTACGTATGTTGTTATTATTGTATAAATTTTATCATTATTTAATTGATTTACTATATATTACTGTAGTAAATATAATTAAAAAAATATATAATTAAAAAATAATTTTACTATTTAAACCCTAATTGCAGTACATAGTAAATGCAACCTAAAATGGAATTAACATGAGCTCTGACTCTCAGCCCAAAAAAGAAGAAGCAACCTCTGCTATGGATTTGAATCATTTGATGATAATATCATTCTATGAATCATACCATGAATGATAACATGACCTCTAAATAATATCATAATCCTGGTTTAAAGATTAAAGTTTTCCATCAGTATGAAAATGTGGTAGAAAAATGAAACAGTGCAGGAAAAATGAAAGGTGTGTGAGAAGAGAGAGACAGATAGATCGAGGGTTAGAGAGAGAGAGAGAGAGAGAGGGGGGGTTAGAGAGAGAGAGAGAGAGAGGGGGGGGGGGACTGAGGAGGGAGGAGGTGCACTTTGTTGCTTTTTTATGATGCACGCATCCATGGCAGGAAGGGGGAGGGGGGAGGAAGAGGAGGAGGAGGAGGAGAGGAGGGTGGCTGTGGTGTGAGTGGTGCACAGTGCTGCAGCAGCTCTACATCTGCCTCTCCTAGAGAGAGAAAGAAGTGCGGGAAAAGGAAAAGTGTGGTGGAGAGAGAGAGAGAGAGAGAGAGGAGGATTGCGTAAGTGAGAGAAGGAAGGTGGGGTTGGGGGGGGCGGTGGTGACGGTGGTGGTGTGGTTCGTGTTCAATTTGAAGACGGCCGGGCCGGCGGCGGGGGCGGCGGTCTTGAGGTGCAAGCTGGTTGGGGGTGTGTGAGGAGAAGTACCCAAGACAGCAGCCCACGGAAAGACCAGATCTTTGATGCTGATGCGGTTGTGGAGGAGGAGGGAAGCTTAAGCTTGGGTGGTCGGAGGTTTGGTGGGTCGTCAGTGTTCGTCTTGGGCTTTAGATGAGGAGGATGCCCCTCAACCTGAAGGGTAAGGGGGTGTCGAAAACAGCAGCGGCGGCGGGGGGGGAGGAGGTAGGGGAGCACACTGGTGGTGTGTGGAGTGGAGGAGGGAAGAAGAGGGAGGGAGAGGAGCCGAGGTCGGTTTTGGATCAGAGGAGGAGCCCGAGCGACGGGGACAGCGGCGAAGGCTCAAACGACGTGGCGGCGGTTTCAGGGAACTCGTTGCAGAAATGGCAGGAGACCACCTCGGCGGCGGGAGGTGGGGGTGGTGGTGGTGGTGGGGGGGGGAGGAAGGAGGAGTGGGTATCGGAGCTCCAGCCTATTCCGCTGGAGATTGGGCTCATGGGCGGCGGTGGTGAGAGGTGTGGTGGTGGTCTGGGCGGCGGCGAAGACTGGGAGAGCATGCTGACGGAGGAGGAGGAGGCGCCGCCCGTAGTGGCGGCGTCGCCGGCGCAAGATCAGACGTTTCTGAGGTGGATCATGGGAGACGTGGACCAGCATCACCAAATGCTCTCTCAGAGCGGCGTCGCCGGCGACACCGAACTCGTCGCCGGCGGCGGCGGTGTTGCCAGTGGATTCGGCTTTGTCGATCAGGGATTCGGGTTGGAGCACCTTGGAGGAATCGGCGACGGCGTGCCACTTTCTTCCTCCACCTCCGTCGTTTCCGGTGTTGGTGGGTTTCCTCTCCCGACCAGCGGTGACTGCGGCGGCGGCGGTGGCGGCGGCGTCAATAGAATCCTTCCAATTCCAAGCTCCTCACCCCTACCCACCATCAAAAATCACGTCTTTGGCAACACCCCCAATCCATTGTTCCCTTCTCCTCCTCCAATTTCTGCCGCCACCAACTTCTCCTTTCCTCCCATCTTCTTCCCCGACCCTGTGGAAGAAAAGCCCCAGCTCTTCAGCCCCACCCATCATTTGTTGAATCCCCAACAGGCACAGGTCTCTCACAACTCGTCTTTCTTCTTGCCATTGAATCCTTACTCCCAACCAGACCACCAACAACAGCAACTCCTTCCTCAATCCAAATTCATCTCTTCCATGACAGACCCAAGCTACC
The DNA here is from genome assembly GCA_024699675.1 of Amphibolis antarctica. NCBI lineage: Eukaryota > Viridiplantae > Streptophyta > Magnoliopsida > Alismatales > Cymodoceaceae > Amphibolis > Amphibolis antarctica. The sequence goes on from JAMKPZ010003335.1 coordinate 10,827, forward strand.
AATTTGGCACCAAGGTCCCATTCTCCAATCCCCGGCAGGATCACTTCCTAAGAAGGCACCAGCCCCAGCTGCAGCAGCAGCAGCAGCACACATTTGAAACCTATCAGAGGCCTATGAAGCTGAAAATTGGGGGACACGAGGCATCAGCAGCAGCAGCCGCTGCAGCAGTCCACCATCATCATCAGCAACAGCAGCAGCAGCAGCAGCAGCAGCAGCAGCAGCAGCAACAGGTATTATTCGACCAGTTGTTAAAGGCTGCTGAGCTAGTTGATGCCGGGAATTCAGTTAACGCGCGTGAGATATTGGCGCGGCTCAATCACCAGCTCTCCCCTCATGGAAAGCCTCTTATCAGGACTGCTCTCTACTTCAAGGAAGCCCTTGATGCCATTGCCGGCTGCAACCCAAGCATGCCCCTTTCCTCGTCGCCACCCCATTACCAGCAAAGGACTCCGGTGACCCCTGTGGATGTAGCCCTCAAGCTGAATGCCTACAAGAATTTCTCTGAGATATCTCCTGTTGTTCAATTCACCAATTTCACCCGCATTCAGGCTCTTCTTGAAGAACTCAGGGGTTGTGATCACATTCATATTGTGGATTTCGACATCAATTTTGGTGGTCAGTGGGCTTCCTTTATGCAAGAGCTCTCACAGAGGCGATGCTCGGCTGCTGAAGCTGCACCCTCATTGAAGATCACAGCTTTTGTCATCCCTTCCTCATACCACAGCCTTGAGCTTGTCCTCACCAGAGAGAACCTCTCACACTTTGCCAGAGACCTCAACATCCCCTTTGAATTCAACATCTTCAATATTGATTCCTTCAATCCGTCGGTCATCCTCAACATGTCGTCTGGATACAATGAAGCAATTGCTGTAAACATCCCGGTTGGCCCATCATTTGCATCTTCCTCAACAATCCTTTCCCTTGTGAAGCAGCTTTCCCCAAAGATCGTGGTATCCATTGACCACAATTGTGACCGCAGCGATCTCTCATTCCCCCAGCATTTTCGCAATGCATTGCACTCTTACACTGTTATGCTGGAGTCCATTGATGCGGTAGGAACTAACATGGAAGTGTCAAACAAGATCGAGCGGTATCTTCTGCAGCCGAGAATTGAACATATCATATCGGGCCGGTACAATGCATCCGAGAAGGTTCTTCCATGGAGGGCCTTGTTTGCAACAGCTGGGTTTGTTCCATTACCGTTCAGCAATTTCACAGAGACACAGGCTGACTGTGTTCTAAAGAGGTATCAAGTAAGTGGCTTCCATGTTGAGAGGTGTCAATCATCACTTCTTCTGTTCTGGCAGCGAGGAGAGCTCGTATCAGTATCGGCTTGGAAATGCTGAATTCCATTGACATTTCAGGCATGCTATATTGCACCTCTTACTTTCTTTTTTGTCTTTTGGAAGGAGTATTTCATGGCTCAACCAAAGCCTAGAAATCTTCTCCTGAACAATCCTAAATCCTAGTAATCTTAAATGGGTGTTGTAAGGTGTCCACCTCCTCTGGTGTCCGTTTGTTGCAGTGTCTTGCCCTTGGTTCTGCAAATTCTTCTCATCTACCCTTATTTTTCCGACAGATTTACTTTTGGGCAAGAAGGTATTCGGAGAACTGCTTAATTTGGTACAGTTAAATCCTATTCTTCTTTCAGACATGATTACTAGTTCTGTGGTGTTTCTGTTACCTTGTGAGAGGCATGTATTGCTTCTAGTTAATGTTCTGGACACTTAACATGAAGGAAACAAAGCATGAATTCTAACATCATGTAGATTATAATTTCTCTTTCTGGCTTTGTGGATGGAGGGTGCCCCAAGACACTGTAGAAACTCTTATTTGCTTCAAGCATTCTGCATTCCTTATGTTTAGTCATACAACTCATTTAGTGATTTTGGTTTTTTTATTTGCTTCTTGAAGAATGCTTTCTTTAGAATCAGCTCCATTTAGTTAATTTGTTCTTGGACAAAGCATCATTTAAGTGTATGCCTATTATCCACTGTTGGTTTTGAACTTTTGATTGTGGACATTAGGTTTAATTTAGTTGCCACTGCAACTATGTTCAGTGATGAGTTTCACTGTGACTATGTATTAGCTACTTGTAGCAGTAAGGATGCTTGCCTGATTCCATATCATTTCCACATAAAACTACAATCAAAGATCTTTGATCTTTGTAGCTGTTTCCATGTTAAAAATGCCTTTTTTTCTTCAGAGTTGTCTGCTTTTGTCTCAAAATGAGATGTCAATCCTGCCAAATTTCCACATTTCTACATGTAGGTATACCCATTTTTAAGAAATTATATCCCTTGTGTATTTGGACTAAGATTGACACTGCAATGGTCTACCATGCTGCCTGTAAGCCTTGAAATTTCTGCATTGTTTGGCTGCAGTATAGGGATTGAAAACTTAGGTGAACCATTTTTTCTTGCCACATTGATGAAAATGCTAGCGAAACATTAAACAGGTGGTGTTGTATTAGTAAACATGTAGCAGGTTACCTGCTTGACCTTTATGCTTGAGCCATAATTGCTAGTGTTATACCTCCTTCGGTGTAAATTTAGTCATCTGGCCTCAGTGTGCTTCTCATCTCCATGTTTAATTTTTTTCTTAATCATTGTTAATGAATCAGTTATTGTCATATTGCATCAGTTGCTGTCAACATGCTTCAATCTTTCTACACTTTTAGTTGCAGACAAATTTGGGTGATAACGATCATGTTCAGTTGGGCATATGCTTTAATCCATTGCTTTCTGCACATCATCTGGGTCTTTGAGATTTGGGTAGTTGTGGTCTTCATTATAGTTTGCTCGAGATCGGCCTGCACATGCCAAGTACAATTCATATTGCAATCTGCTGTTTTCTGTACTCAATAACAGTCCCATCCTGTCCAAGCTCAGATATCTCCGATCAATAAAGCCTTGTTGGCATTAAAGAGTCTTTTCATGTCAGAAATCTACCTTCTATCTTTTGCTGTTGGCACCCACCACCCAAGCCTCTTTGTTTCAGCTAGGTAGATTCTCTGATGAGAAGCCTCATGTTGGTAATTATTTTCTTTGCTGACATGTTTTCATGTTCATACTTCCTCCTGTTCTGGTTTATTTACTAGGCCACAACATTGATGGCTCCTTGTTGCTCCATTTGCTCACAGGATCTGCAATTTCAAGTTGGTGCTTTTGTTTATTGAGGACAAGCTCCTTGTGATCCTTCATCTCAACCAACTTGTGCTTCTCATGGCCAGGAACCTAATCAATTACCCACCCGACAGTCTATTTATTACAATTCATGGGGCTTATTAATACCCACCCCTTATTGATCCTTCACATGGTCCGTGTCTGGCATCACATGTAGCCCTTAATATTTCATTCCCTTTTCACCTCCTTTCATAATACCTTGTCCTGTGGCTGGCCTTTCACCCCATTAATTTAAGTGCATGGTTTTATTGCTCAGCAAGAGAAAAAAACCCATATTGCAGGTGGGAATGGAAGTCCCATGCCTTCCTCTTGTATTGTAATGGGCACTTGCAGATTAGATAATTACATGCTAACATGCTCTTAGATCTGGACAAAGGGCCTATCTCTTAATTTAAACCTTAATTCCCACCACCCTCTACATGTCTTTGCTTCCTTTCTGTATTCCATTTTTTTTTAAAGCTTCTTGCACAATTAATTAAAATAACTCACCAGCTCTGACCTTGCCATTCTGGTTTTGTGTTTTGTGTTTTGTGTTTTGTGGGGGCATGTGCCTGCCTGTGTCATGTTGTGGGGCATGAACTGAGGCTCATTTAAAAAAGTTCCACACTTATTTTAGATCCATTGGTGTGAAGAAGGTATTACCCCCATCTTATTCTTCTGCCTTTACCTTCTGCTTCTTTCTTTATCACTTTCCTTGCTATGTGGTGCTTAGAATCTCCCCCCCAATGGCTTACAGAATTCTCTGATATAGCTGATGGAGATACTTACCTTGATCCAACCCCACCCCCCACCTCTCCCTGACCCATGGTCCCATTAATCATCACCAGTGGAAATGATTCATGGCTACCATCTCAATTCTAACAAGGAAGAGTGCTTTCTCCATCATGTCAGGATCTGAAGTATAACCTCCCATGCCTGGTGAGATGGAGTGATAACACGACTAGGGGGGAGGGGATCAGTGGGGTCCATTGTCTGTGGTTGGGTCGGTCAGCATGGTAGGTGTTAGTCATATTCATCATCAAATGGATGGTGGCATGGTCTAAGAGCAGCAATCCTGAAACGTTTCTGCAACTGGGCAGGATCTGTTTCAGTGAAAGATGGGATGTATCCATGGCCCTCGTTTGCATAACCCTAGATAACAAGGAAAAAAGTTCTTCAGATTAACATTAAAAAAAACAAATTAAGCACATTCTTAGTCAGGTTTAAAAACGTTTGTTCCATTCACTGTGAAACTTCTTCACCCCTCAATTTTTTTCTTCCCACCCTCAATAGGCCTAGTAAAGGCTAAAACAGCAAGAACAAACAAGCAAGTTACTGATAAGTTAGATGTGTTATTCATGTCAATCATCATCAGCCTCTGGTTTTGACTTGCTCTCCATTGGGGCTTTTTTGAAGAAACTGACTTCTTCGAGCAGCAAAAAAGCCATTCACTCGGTTGAACAACATCAAAACAAAAAGACATTGGGCGCTATCATATTGCAATCACTATGCTTGAAGTTTTTCCCAAGAATCCTCTCTTACTTTTCTCTTCTGTCACCATGGGACTCGTGAAAAGCAAAATGTTCTTGCTTGGGGTCTAAGCACGGACTGCATCAAAGAAGGGAGAACCCAAACAAGATGCCCAGTTAGAAGCATCTCAAACAAGCATGAATATCATGTGGGCACTAGTGAACTTGCATCTCAAGCCACGTGGGTGCTAATAATAAAATAAAAGAGTTTAATGTGGGTGATTGAGTGAGATGCTAGATGAGGCATATAATTTTACAACATGAATGTAAATAGAGTGTCTGGTAATGCATGCTTAACATATTTTTATATGTTTCACGGAAATGAACTCTGTTGGAATAGTTTTACATTGGTTAAAAAAGATATTGAATTAAGTTTAATATATAATAAAATTCTTTGTATTGGGAGAATCAGATAAAGACAAATGGTACAAGTTTTTTCACCCATTCATTGATGTTTGCGCATTGGGTAAATGGTAGAAATAAAATCTGTAATTTGCTTGACTTAAAATACCTTGGGAAAACTTTTTCTTGTCTATGACCTTGAGAAAACAATGGTATCTTCTTAGATGAGTTAATTGGATTGAGCCTAATTGTGTCATGATATTGTTTAATGGCCATACTTAGATTGAGATTTTGTAGGTTTGCATTGACATGACATGATCTACTTTTAGCACGTGTATTGATATAACATGACCTATTTTTGTAATTTTTTAATAAATAAAATAATAGACTTACATTATATTGCATACATTATGTATAGTTTAGTAGTTTGAGCTTGTTAATGAGTAATACATAATTGTAGGTTCAAATCTCACTTTTTGTTTATTTTTTGGTATTTATAAAATATATTATTATTATATTATCTTTTTAATAAAATAAAAAATTTAAAAGAAATTTGAATCATGTCAGTATGGTCTAACACGGTTTAGTCAAATCATGTCGATCAATAACATGAGCTCAATTGAGTTAGGTCTATGGGTCAACTTGGGTTGCATGTTGCATGTGCTGACATGGTTCAGTACGACTCAACACAATCCATTGAAATGTTTACATCTTCTCCATTTATCTTCTCGTGATCGTTCCTTATGTCACGTGTTTTGCAACGTTAAATCCTCATTTAGTAATAAGGTATTCTAATTTCAACAATTGATGCTAATTGTACAAATGATGTTGAATTTACATATTAAATTGTAATGTAAAATTTTGTATATAAGAATTTATGTAATAATAATGACATGAAAATTTGTAAAACTCTAGCTCCTCATTTTCAAACAAAGTTTAAGATCAACTTTCTTGTACTTTCTTTTTATCAAATTCTAAAAACACAGCCAACTTAGACTTCATTTGAAAACTTTTCTTCAAACTCCAATTTTAGTTTCGCACAAATTTTTATGTGTCATTATTACTGTACAAATTTTAACGTATAAACTTTTACTATACTAATTACTATGTAATTTTAGCTCTATCTAATTCCTGAAATTAATTGAAACTCTTCCCAAACATACCTTTAGTCTCCTTTCTTAAAATGGAGTTGAAAATTAGTGATATAGGCTTATATGTATTACATGCATGGACTCACCTTGTTTACATGCATGGCTTATATGTTCCTTTTGTAGGTTTAATTTCACATAAACCATTGAATATTATTTGTTCTTGAAACAAAGAATCATTCTTCATCTTATCCCTAATGTGAGTTTCTAAAATCAATAAACAAAATTTCATGCTTCAATTGCAGAAGGATGTCCCATCAAGGAACACCAAATCCATGATGTTAAATAATAATAATAATAATAATTGTGAAGGCATCAAGCATGACATTCTATCTAGGTAGTGTTTGTTTAAGTGGTAGAATTAGGTAAAGTAGGGTTTACAATTTTCAAGAAATTATATGATTTACGATGTACAATTTTTGATATAGATTTTTTGATGTAGAATGTTAAAAGTATTTGATAAATGTTACCATATACAACTATGATATATAGTAAAAAAATGTGATAAATACTGTACATCGTTTAAACAAACAGAACCCTAATAATCTTTCATGACAATTGGTTTGAGGGGCATCTTTGAAGTGAGAAAAACACCACTTGAGCAAGAAAGATAGCTTTTCCTTTTCAAGTCTTGTTTTACATGTCTCTACCTTGCTTTTTCTTTAGAATACCTAGTTGCATAGAAATGATATGATTTTTGCAGCTAATTCTTTGAATATCATCTTTGTATTCTATAATACTACTAATTAGATAACTTAGCCATTTCCCATCCACTTACCTCAAAATAGATGGAAAAACACAAGCTCTTTTTACTGAGAGCCTCTCAATTGACTATTCTGCTCCTACCAATCTTTTCTGATCTTTCGATCTCCTGAAAAGGAAAATAAGAAAACAAGATTTCTTGGCTTCTTCAATATCATATTTATCTTTTGAAAAGGAAAACAAGAAAACCACTAAAGTCATATCTAATGGTTGAATGAATCACAATGATCTTTCACTAAAACTTATTGATTTAAAACTCCACTAATATAGAATTATTTGTTAGAAAAAATATTCTCACATTAAAAATGATAAGCGAAAGTAAAATCTTTATATTACTTGTGAACTTTTTATCATTAATCAATTAATTTTAATAAAGTAAAATCTATGTGATATCAAAACTAGTTTAAATATGCTACATGTAAGACATTACCTAAGTACTTCAATAAGAAACTTACAAGCATAAAGACGTATTAGAAAAATAGTCTTATATTAAAAAAATGCATGAAACTTAGATTTTTATATCATTTGTAAATTTTTTACTGGTTAATTAATTTTAGGGAGTATTCTTTTTCTTTACTCTTAACTTCTGGAGGTGGAAAAAGTGATTTTTAAAAGAATGATTTTAAGATGAAAGGAAGAAAAAAAGTAATTTTAATAAAAAAAAAAATTTAGAGAATATACGTGTTCGTGTGAAATTAAAAATATTTTTAAAAATTAAAAGTAAAGAAAAAAGAAGAAGAGAAGTCTAAGATAAAAGTCTACGTTATCTTAGTATATTAATGGAAAAAGAAATAAGAAAGATAACGGGAAGATATAAAATGCAAAGGAAACCCTAGGTCTGGGGGCATAACCTGTCGAACACGTCATGGACGGAGCAGACGCTGCAACGATCACGGGACGCCATGCTTTTGTGACAACATCGTCATCATCATCATCATCATCATCATCATCGTCATCGTCGTCGTCGTCGTCGTCACCATCGTCGTCGTCGTCGTCAGTACGGCGGCAGCGGCGGCAAACATGGGAGGGATCGCCGGTGAGGACGAATTGACGAAGGAAAGGTGAGGGCTGAGCCGCAAGAGACAATGCCGCCGCTGCCGCTGTTTCTGCTGTGAACGACCGGACGAGAGCAGAGCAGACCAGAGAGAGCCATCAATGGATTCCGTGGTTTCGCCATTGCCGATCTTTTTCTTCCCCACCGTCAAGCATCTGATTTGCAGGGTTTTTCAAAATTCAGAATTATTATTTTTTCTTTATAAATTCATGATTTTTTTTAAAAAAAGAAAATTATAAGATTTTAGATTTTCATATAAAATCATTTATAAAAATGAAAAAGTGTAAATGCGGGCGCGTTGGTATGTGCGTAGGTACCTTTCACTTTTTTTTAATTTTTTATTAAGATAAAGGTTAAGGTCTAGTACGAATATTTATTACTATATAATTTTTTTTTTACTATATATCACATTATTTTATAGTATCTTTTATTAAATAAATTTAATATTTTTTACTATTCATTAAATACGATAACTCTTAAAAAAAATTATTATCACAACTCTTAAAAAATATCATCACATAATACATTAATATAATAAATATTATTCATTATTCATCATAACTTTAAAAAAATATTATCATCACATTATTATAATAAATACTATATATTATCCTTTTACTTATTTTATTTATTATTTATTATAACTTTTAAAAAATATTATCATTACTTTTTTATCGTATAATTTCTAAAAAAACGTAAAACTCAACCCAACTCATCAAAAAACCTAGATAAATAGAGCCTAATTTGTTTATATGGTAGTTATTATGTATTTTCATTTTTTACTATACATTATAATGTTCTACAGTAACATTTACCAAACAATTTTAACATTTTACATTAAAAAATCTGACCAAAATACTTACATCGTAAATCATGTAATTTCTTAAAAAAATGAACTCACCTTATTTAATTCTACCAAATAAACAAACACATCCTAAGGGGAGGTTTGTGCGCGTTGGATTTTGTCGAAATTTGGGTGAAATGGAAAGTGAGAAAAAGTTTTTTTAAAAAGTCATGTTTGTGTAGAGAAAGTAAGGGAAAGATTTAGTCTTATAAATACATAACTTTTCCTCACATTCTCACCTTTCCCTTTGAATCTTCTAGAATCTCTAACACGACGCAATGACTTGACGACCACTCTATGCGATGCAAGCACTCTAAGCGACAGACTCCGCCCCTTTGTGACGATGCCACCCTTTGCCCCTTCGTGACCACTATGCATGACATCGTGCGATGCCATCTCCAACGCAATGCGTGTAGAGTTTCAATCGTGCTGTGCTGTGCTGACACGACCCACACCACCACTGGGCTAGCCTAAGTGCAGCTCGTGGCACAAAAAAACATTATTCGTGCTGATTAATGACACGAGTTTGACCAGCATGATTCTTCTCAGGACCTGGCGTTGCAACTTGGTGGCCGACCCAATGACCCGTCAGCTGACCTAAGACCCGACTGCCCGTCTCCCCTGCCAGTCGCACGACCTATCTCCCTCGCCGACTGCATGACCCGTTCACGGTTCACCCCCCTCTGGCCCTCCCACCCACGCAACTGTTCAGCCTGCGGTCCCTACTGGCCCGCATGGCCTTCTGCCCTTCCCCCTCAGGTGGGAGGGGGCACGGGCCGCACAGCCCATATCGTTGAAGAGTCTTCGGCTCTTCTTCTCGGGACGGTGAGACTTGGCACTACAAGCCGATTGTCGGCCCAATGACCCGGCAACCGACCCAATGACCTGGCTGTCGGCCCAGGCATACAGCCGTTTAACCATCAATATTTAAATTTAATTCAACATTCAAGTATTCAACACCTTAATAAATGAGACAATCAGAAAATAATGCATATAATTAAATTAAGTTTTTATTTATTAATGAATTACATATTTTATATTTACATTATTACAAATTTCTAATTACATTTAAACAAATTTTACAACAAAATTAAATTACATTTTAAAAAAATTACAAAATTACAAAATGAAAAATAAAAATTAAAATGTTTTAATTATGAAATATTTAAGTTTGTAAGTTGCTTAATAAAATCTTCAACTTGATCTTGTTCACGGAATGCAGCAAGCTCTCAGTCTTTTACACACATTAATGCTTCTATTATATCTTCTTTAAGCTTGCATCTTTAGTCATCAAGTACGTTGTCACTCATGCTGAAAATATGTTCACAAACTACTGAAGACATTGAAATTGTTAATAAATCCTTTGCCATTATTGATAATATTGGAAAAACCAGTGATTGTTGCCTTCACCAATCTAAAACATCAAACGTATTTAAGCTAGAATGTTGAGTAAATAATAATGATTGGTGATTCGTTGCATTAAAAGTAATTAATTCTTGTCTAGATAGTATATGATTATAATTATATGATGATGATGTTGGAATATCTTCATCAAATCTTGGATCTTATAAAAATGCCAAGAATCTAAAGATGGTTCAACATTTGATTCTGGTATTGTGGACATTAGTGGAGGAGAATGTTCTATTCTTAATCCATATCTTTGTGTGTATAAATCAAACATTTGATTTAATTGTTCTTCTTTTGTACTAACATTTAATCCTAAATTTACACCAAAACTCATTTGTATTCCCCTAATTAATTTACTAGCATATCTTATTTTACACATAGGATCTAAGCATGCATTCAAAATATATAATGTAGGGATTTCATTCCAATATTCTAAAAAATTTTGTTTCATGTTATTTACTATTGGTTGAAAAAATGGATATACCTCATATTTATTAAAAACTCGTGAAATATCATATAAATGATGCAACGCATAGACAGATGTAGAATAATAAATTCCTAATAATCTAACCGTTGTATCATAAAAAGGTTTTAAAAATTCAAAATTATTTTTACAATTTTAAAATCATTCTCAGTTAATTGTTTTTGATAATCATCACAATGATGACGATTATACAAAGACATTATTAGAATTTCATATGGTAATACACTTTCTAACATTAAATATAATGAATTCCACCTATGTTGAACATTTAAAGAGAAT
>JAMKPZ010003336.1:0-33400 GCA_024699675.1 Amphibolis antarctica
CCAGAGGATATTTCATCTCTATCTTCTTTGACCTCAAACAATCTTTGTAAAGAAGATCCTGACTTGGATAATCGGATAAGGGAACGATTGTCAGAGCATTCCTGCACCTACTGCTCACGCCCTTTGCTTAGAATGTGCTATCAATCACAGAAGGAGGTATCCACGTGGAAGTTTTTATGTATTTTTTAATTCATGTGCTATTTCACTGTTATCTTATAAATGGAAGAGATGATTCTTTTAAATTTCACCATTCAACTTATCGTGTATGATTGCAAAAACTTACCAATCATGGAAGAGATCATTTTTTATGACCTGCCTATGTTGTTATTCCTTTTCCTAAAGAGAGGTATTGAAAGATTGGAATCAACATGTAGATATTTATCCAAGACTAATTTATTTTTAGTTTAATGTTGAACCAGATTCTTTTCTTCATGTATTTTAAGGTACGATGTTCAAATTTCAGGCTATACTTATGTTTGGATAATTGGACATTTAATGAATTATATCATTGCATCTGCATGCAGAATACATCACTTTTGAGATTATATTGTTTTTATCAGTTTAATTCATCTGTCAAATGTCAGATTATTCCTCTACTTGATCATTGTAGAGTGCATCTTATATACAATTTGTGGACATTGCCTTTTGCAGGGTAGGAAATGAAATGTGAATATTCTTACTTTATGAGAAAGAGTACCATCTCCTATATATAGGAATGCACATACTTAAGTTACAAGTAATCTGTTATTTGCATAACCTACAAGTACACATATTTAACCTAAAAGTAGTCTTACTTATCTTGAAATTAACGTAATCCAGGTTTTAGAATCCATACAATGATCCATTTATTTTAATACTCCCTTCAAGTTGGACTATCTAGCATGCATGTCTTGTAATAGATTCCTACAAAACTAGAACAATGACAATGGAAATACGTAAAAGCATAGAAATGCATAAAATAACTTTAAATGACAATAGATTGTTAAACCTAATGATCAATCACATTGACCACACTGAACATACACGAACAATGGTCAATGTTGTTCACCTTAGGATTAACAAAAGTCATTTATGTCTACTTGCCAATAGCAAGCAAGCATGCACAATGACCAATCACATTGGCCTTTTTTCAAACAGGCAATCATGATTTCCAATTAGACATACATGAATAATATAATGTGTATTCATGTTGTCAATTTTGTAGATAGGTAGCAATACTGAGCAACACATGATCACAATTTTCAAAACTTCAGGGTTTTTGCATACTTGAATCTTTTGGTTCCATTTTTTTAGCTAATTTTGAAATGATTTGGTTTGATATGAAGATTACTCTGTATATCCTAACTCCATTTCCCTTCTCTTTCATTGACAATAGTCACCCATTCTACTAGCAGGATAGGTTCTACTCAACCATTGGGAGTGGCCTCAATGGTTGATAGAATATCCACTTTTTTTGGCAAAAGGCTTGTTTAGAATATTCTATGCTCCCATAATTATGCATGCATGTTTTGTGACTTTCCATGTATTTCACAAATTTCCACTGGCATTTCTGAAGTTTGAGATGTATTCATTTTTCAAAGATCCGAAGTCTGTTATGACATCAATGTTAAAAGCGTTGCTTCTTGGTAGTAGCACAAATGTATTAAGGTTAGGGGTTGCAAAACAAAGCCATCAGGTTTCCATCCAGTCTCTTGGAAAAGGTTTTGTAGGCCTGATCATGTCCTTGTAGCCTTTATATATAAATCCATTGTCTTTGCCAATAGAACAATAGACTCTTACCCTTCTCATGTGTTTCCACATATACAAATAATTATACATACGTGTATTTGGAAACAAAAATATATATTAATGTGGGTGCTTAGGCACTGTTTAGTTGGGTGCCTAGGTGCTCAAGGCTGCTACTTGGGTACCTTGGCACCTTAATAACATTGTCTGCAACAATGCAGAAGTCCTCCAGAAGGGATGTGCAAGAGTATGAACTAATAAATTAATATCATAACCTTGTCAATCCTATTGTGCTACTGAAATTGGTACTGGCTTGATCAACAATACTGCAAGACCCTTTATGCCCATACAAATCCATTGTAGAAAGGTTTATCATCTACATACATGTTAAATATAAATGTATACGTATATAAATTAACATTTTAACACCCAATGTCTTATTACTTTATGCTAAGTCTGTGTTTCCAGTACAGAAAAACTTGAAAGAATACATGTAGGGTGATTCTTAAAAAACACTTTCAAACGCTGAAGATTTATTCTAAGACTTATCTACAATAAAACACCGTCCAAGGACTAACTAATAAAATATTTTCTTTATTTCGGTGGTTTTTCTGTAATTTTATGAAGGTTTCATATTTCTTTCCCATAAGGTGCTGGTATCATTTATTTCAAGATGGGGTCATTCAAAGTTTCTTGATTTCTTAATATATAATCATGTTTCCATGCAAAAAAAGGATTAACCTATGGGTAACACTACAATCACAATGTGCATACATGAATCAAGTTATGTGGGGATCAAATATTTTAGAATGGTATTATAAAGGTACGTGTTTCAAGTTATAATGGGACTACGAAGTATGAACATTCTTAAGCAACTGTGCTGGTTCATGCATGAATCAAGTCATTAGACCCAAATTTACATGATTATCCAGAAGTGTTCTTACATAAATATTTCTAGTTCAAAAGCCTCTTGTTTAGCATAATTCTTACATAATGTCTACCATTAAGGCCATTTGCTAGGGCTATAATGCAAATCTACAAGATACCCATCCTTCTTCAACCTCTTGCTGGATGGTGGTGCTGGAGATTCCCCGATGTGAACCCAGTTAAATGGTTTGTGTGCAGCATACCTCCAGTGAGAGGTTTTCGGTCCTCAGGATCCCCTGACCTTGCTAAACCACCCTACCACCTCCTTGATTTTTCCAGGTTTTAATCAAGGAGATGTACCCCTTCTAAGCACCAGATGTATCTATTCTGATGAGTCTTGCAGTCAACCTTTGTGGTCTGTTACTGCTGCTGCTACCACTGCTGATGATGATGCTGCGTCCACCATTCCCCCCTCTCTGCAGTGACTGCCTTTGAGTCTTCACCCCAAGAAACCCACACCAAATGCATGGAAGATGTGGATGGTATTCCCTTTTGTAGGCACAGATGTGACACCAAAGTTCTCAAACTGCATGCCTTGAAACCAACTCCTCCCCATTTACTCTGCTTGAAATTGGCAACCTTCCTGATCAGCAGTAAGATCCAGTCACAGGATTGCAATATTTGCTAAGTGGATGGATGGATTACATACGATTTGAATATTTGTAAGTGTGTGATATGCTTATGCCAGAAATGGTGTGCTATTTTTGGTGGTTTTTCTTTTCACAGGTTGACACTACACTTTGTTTGGATTGCTTCCATGATGGGAAATACATCACTGGTCACTCAAGTTTGGATTTCACAAAAATGGATTTATCAAAAGATTTGTATGATAACAACGTTGATAGCTGGAATGATCAAGAAACTTTTCTGTTGCTAGAGGCATTGGAAATTTACAGTGATAACTGGAATGAGATAGCAGAACATGTGGGCACAAAATCAAAAGCACAATGCATACTCCATTTTATCCGCCTTCCCATGGAGGACAGTTTGCTAGAAAATATTGATTTTCCTATGTCTGGGCTCAAAGGTGATACAGATGTGATAGCCAATTCCAATGGTAATTCCTATGGGGCACTGTTGCTCTTCATTTTGTGTTATGGACTGTCCATCATATGTTGATTTCTGACAGGCTCTCCCTAATTCATTCTCAGGCTATGTGCAGGATGACCACTCACAGAGTCGTCTCCCTTTTGGAAATGCTAGTAATCCAGTTATGTCTTTGGTGAGTTGATTACCTAATCTATTTTTGTTGCTTATGTTTGTTATTAGATCCCACAGTGAGATTATGGTATGGCTGGTTGTAATTGTTGTTGTTGTATATTTATTATTAGATACTTGTCCCTCTTTTGTATTGTTTAGCATGCTTGTTAGTATTAGTTGGTATTTCCATACATGACAAATTACCGCTGCTAGAGTTTAGGGATGTTGCTGTGTGGCATTTCCTGATTCTACGTTCTTGTGATATCCAGGTTGCCTTTTTGGTTGCTGCAGTAGGACCCAGAGTGGCTGCTACATGTGCAAGTGCTGCACTCTCCATCTTGACGAAGGAGGATTCCAGCAAAGACTGGTAAATATCTACACCCAATAAATTTGCCTCCCTTAAAAATTATTAAACTACATCGTGAAGTGTTACTTTTGAAATCACCTAAAAGAAAAGTGCATTCCAAACTTAATTTAGTACCCCAGCCTAAGTGTCTTTATATTCACGTTTTGAGATGTTGTGGTTTACACTTAAAATTCACAATGTAAATGAAATTTTCTTCATAACTTTATATACTTGATTT
This sequence comes from Amphibolis antarctica, assembly GCA_024699675.1. Taxonomy (NCBI): domain Eukaryota; kingdom Viridiplantae; phylum Streptophyta; class Magnoliopsida; order Alismatales; family Cymodoceaceae; genus Amphibolis; species Amphibolis antarctica. The sequence goes on from JAMKPZ010003336.1 coordinate 4,437, forward strand.
CAAACTATAAATACACTAAATTGGTTCATCAATTACTCATGTTATAAGAAGCACAAGTCTTCTTACTTCTGCAATCATAGATCAATTGATAGATGGATCAAACTAAAAAGGTTGCAAGTAGGCTAGTTTGAATATTTATCACTTGAAAATGGGAACAAGATCTTGCAAGAAGTATTCAAGTTTTGCTGATGATACACTAGCTTTTGTAGGCAAGTCAGAGTTCTTGTAGTTTGGTTTATGCTGAGTTTACCATGTGCTTAGGTGCAATTCTCTAACATTTTGGTTTCTCCAATGATGTATGGTGGCTCTCTTCATGATGTGACTGGCAGTATTGTTTGCGTGGTTGAGTATTTTCATTGTAGTGTTGATTGCATGGTTGAGTATTTCCATCCTAGCAATTTGGGCTTTGGTTGTCATAGTGCTTAGATATTCTGACTAGAAGGTTCATCTTCTTCGGAAGCAAAGTGATATTTTTTTGCCTTTCTTTTCTGACATTTTGATCTACCTTCCAACTGGCTTCTGGTCCCTGTAGACACCTTTCCTGCATATAGGTAGAAAGACTAGTGACTTCTGTTCTTTTATTTTGGAGTGGGTTGGGATGTGGTTATGACAATTTGATGAATGTTTCTGGCTTAGAATTTTTTTCATCTTGATTTTGTGGATGTCAACTTCGAAAAATCTTTTGGTGCAGGTTAGTTTTTGCATGGTTGAGTAACATATTAAGGAATATTTTGGGGGCATATAAAATGTAACTGGAAAATAGCAAAAAAATGGGTTGGGTGAGGTTTGTGGTGTGAATCACGATGATTTTTAAGCTGCTGTGCTTATAAGCATAACGGTAGCTATGTTTATCAAACAATCACAATGGAATTCTTTATGCTGACCAAATTCCTTTATTTGAGGTCTAATTGTTTTGGATTTTTTAGCTATTTTGCTGGGCCTTTCTGTTGTGCAGTTGATTTATTTTGACCTTTTTGTTCCTAACAAGGGCGTATTACATCTAATTTTGTTATTCCGTTAAGGATGAATTCTGAGTGTATGGACCCAGAAGGTGGACTCCTGGGGGATCACTGTCAATCCAGTCTACAAAAGGGTAACATACGATAGTGCCTCATATCCTAGTATTAATTAAGTTGTGTTTAAATTCTGACAATTTAGTTACAGATGAGACTATTCAAAATCAAGGAATGCGTAAGGATGATGCTTTACCTTCTGAGAAGGTGAAAACTGCTGCAATATTTGGTCTGTCGGCAGCAGCAATCAAGGCAAAACTCTTTGCTGATCAAGAAGAACGTGAAATACAACGGCTTACTGCAGCTGTAGTTAATCATCAGGTGAAAATTGCTTGACTGTATGTTCCAACTTATGCCAATAGATTTGATTTCAGGGACCACAGTGACCGTGGTTCTGTTGGATTCAATTTATCTTCTTTGAATTCACATAACTAATACCTTTTAGCCCAATAAGTAATGGTGGTTCTACAATTAGTCTTCAACTCTACTTTGAAAGAATGAGATATGAGTTCGAATCTTGACAGAAATATTATTATTATCAAAACACCTTGTGGCCAAATGAAAAGTCATGATTACCTTTTGATATAGAGGTACGGACTGTGGTTGGATTATCAATTATCATAAACACATTTGTATTCATTTGAAATTATATGCCTGGGACATCAGATTTCTTAGTATGGTTTGAATTTTCTTGGCCAAGATTTCTTATAGTTTTTAATAAATAATTAGTTTATTTTATTTATTTCATTTGGAAAATGGTGATTTTATATTGTAAAACAAACAACTATATTAGAAACTTGCAAGGCCTGGTAAGTGTTTATTTATGTACTTTTTAGAATATTTTAGTGAGTCATGGCAATAGTTTCTTCTTTTTTAGGTTTTGTTTGTCATCCTCATTTAGACTACTGGAGTATCTCAAATTTAGGGTAGTAAGTCTACTAGAATTTCTTAACAAGTAAATTCAATGTAGCAAACAAATATAAAAGGCACAAGTGAAAAAAAAAAACCTGTCGTCATAATGGATTCCTTGTAGATCAGAAAATTTTTCTGACAGTTTTAGTTGTAAATTTTCCTGAAAACTTGAAAACCTTGCATATCCTCACACTATTCTAACTTCTACATTCAGTTAAAAAGGCTTGAGCTGAAGTTAAGACGATTTGCGGAAATAGAAACCTTGCTTCTGAAGGAATGTGAACAAGTGGAGAGAAATAGGCAGAGACTATTGGCAGAACGTGCTCGTCTCATGTCAACGCGGTTTGGACAGCAAGGAGCCAGTGTCATTTCTGCTTCAATGCCAGTGTCAATGGCAGGAAACCCAAGCACTAAAGAAGGTATTTCACTAGGTAGGCATGCAAGTACTTCACCTCCGTATGGTAATAACATGCAAAGCCATCCTCATATGCCTTTCATGCCACGGCAGCCAATGTATCCTTTTGTTGGACCTCGCCTGCCTCTGTCGGCAATCCATCCTTCATCTCATCAATCTACTAATTTAATGCACGCCCCTGGTATGCCCAATGCCCCAGCGCCCAATAACCATCATCCCTTGCCGAGATCTATGTCGGGTGGCAATGCAAATATAGGCTGAAAAACCATTCGCCTGTTTTTGCCCATTGATTGCATTTCAAAGTCCATTCAGCAAAGAATCTGATGATATTAGTTTTTTCCTTGAGGTGCGGCCTTCAGTTTCAACGTGTAAATAAATTGGAAGTTGGTGTAATTACACGATTTTTTGCGTGTTGCAAACCTTATGTTGAAGGCTGCCCCTTTCCAGGAGGTTTCCTCATTTTGCTTCCTGCATTCAACATCCGAAGCCTTCTGAAGTATCTTCCCTTCATCCGAGGATGAACCAATATCTCATCTCAAGTTCGTCTCACTGATCTTCTAAGTCTTCCGAGTATCAGAGATTTCGGATGGAACCACAGTTTTTAAAGATGAAAACGAATGTAATGAAGAGTTCATGTTTGCCATTGCAGCGACTCTCTTTTTTGTTCCGGTGGATTTCATTGTGAAAGAGAATTGGTTAGTTACTGTTTTTCCAGTTGTAGGTGGAACGGCGGCATTGGGGAATTTGCGTTCACCAAGATTTGTTTTCTTTTTGAGGCCTGAAATGTACGTGATTATCTTCCATCTTTGCCCGTACGTCTATTTTGCAATCGTTGGAAAAAGAAAAAGAATGTATCGGTTTGGTTTCGTGTTGTAAAATGCAGACGGAATTATCATAGGCAAAGACAACGTCTTGTTTATTTTTGTTCAGTGATGACTGCAGTTGTGGGTACTCAAAAATCTCTCCCAGGAAACTAAACACAAGGTACGTTTGTTTCAACATATGGTTTCTAATTCTTGAAGTAGTATTATAGTTGTATTTTAAAAGAGTAGTGTTTGAAAGAAGTATTTTACGAGTTATATTTGTTTGTGTAACAGTAATTTTTATAAAATTTTAATTTTACTCTTGAAGGATCTTTTATTATAAATGTTTTTAACAATCTGTCTTATTAAAAATATTTGAAAATGTTTAAAAATATTTATAAACTTTCGATTTTATGATTTTATATTTTTAAAAATATTTATAAACTTTCGATTTTATGATTTTATATTTTTAAAAATATTTATTTATTATAAAAGTAATTTTAAATGTTAAATTTTGAGAATACAAGAATATCTCACGACATCACATTTTTAATAATGCATTACCATACAAACATCTGTAAATAAATTAACATACAATTGAATGTTTTTACAATCAAAAATCATTTCTTGGTTTGTGAACGATACATGACTCTTTTCATGGAAGATTATACATGAAGGATGTTCATGAAGATTTTTCCTCAACATGAAGATGATCGACACATGAATTTTTCCATCTTTGAATTTCAAATGTGATGGATATATGAAGAAACTTACCAGGAACTTGTTTTTTAACCAACAGATGACATGGTCTTTTCTTTGTAAAGTTGAGTAGAAGGAAAGTCTTACATTATTTAAGGGGGTTTGTATTTTTAGAAAGGGTGAAAAATAATAAAAAATAATAAATCAAAATTTTCATTATTTATTATCATTTTTCATCATTACCAAAAATACAAATCGCCTTTAGTGCAAACAAAATCACTACTAATATCAAAAAGAAACTATAAGGAAGGTTTATTTTTTTAGAAATAATAGAAAATCATGTGATAAAAAATAATAATTTAAAATTTTCATTATTTTCTATCATTTCTCACCATTCATTAATTCCAAAAGTACAAGAGGAAATGGATGGCAAACCTCTGGATATTTCCCTCACCACCATCTCCAACAAAAGCAAGAGCACATTTTTCTCTTACCAACATCCTCCACTTCTGTTCTCTCTCCAAGGTAGAGTAACAATATCAGCCATCAACGTTATGCTCCAATGCCATGGTAGAGTAACAATATCAGCCATCAACTTAGCAAGCTAAGGAACACTTGCAGGGAAATGTGAGAAATATTATACCATAGGAAGTTGTCGGTCGGCTATCTATATACAAGGCAGTTGCGGAGAAGGTATAATTCATCTCAATGATTAATATATGTTACTGCATGATTCAACCGAACCCGGATACATGTAACTCTGGATACCAATAGAAGCAGTTCAACACTGTCAATGTCATTGGTACTTGCACACAGCTAAGCAAAGTTGAATCTGTTTATTGCTCTCAATGGCTACATGTTCCACATATAGCTCAGAAAAATAACCAACTACATCCAAGAATCACATTCGAAATTTGGATACAACTTACCATTCAGATCTCTGCCTCAACATTGAACAGGCAATTGTTTTACAGCACGAGCATGGTACCATCACCCCCCTGGCACCACCTGTTTCGTTCTGACTTCCACTACAACACCTCTTCAACAACTCCGTTCCTTCCACATTCCATAGGTAGTGATTTCTTTTCCTTCTTGGTAGAGGCTTTGGGCGTGAAAAAGGCCTTTTGAGATTGTAATTCACCAATGAAAAGTACAGTCTGTGCCCAACCAGCATACTTCCCGAATTTGGCAACAAATGCATCAGATACTTGTCCAAAGAGCTTTGGTGAGAGACGTGCTCCAGAAAGTTCTGGAACAAAGTATCGTGTCGCAATCTGCAAACACAAAAATGCACCACAAATGTACAGCACAAGCAAGCAAGATGTACTTGCAGCAATGATCAACTAATTAGCAGCTTGTCAAATATGAATGTCAAAAACCCTTTAACATTAAGGAGATGGGTCAATTTGGTGCAATTAAAAGGTAGTGTCTCCTCCACTAGAAATATATACACATCAATTTGTTAACCCAACTATTGATTAGTTCCATTAGCTGATTGGTAGAATCCAATTTTTTTCTTCAAGTGAGTCATCTAAATGTTTCAAAGCAACCAGAAAGATTTAAGTCAACATGGAATGGCAGGAAGGGTAAGGAGAGACACACCTGCCACACATGAGTATCAACAGGAATAGCATGGTGCTGGTCCAGTGAGAAAAGTGCTATACATGAAGCCACCTTAGGTCCCACTCCAGGCAAAGTACACAACTCATCAATCACCTTGGGGAGCTCCAAGCAGCGTAGTGAGGCAAGCCATTGCACACCTCCTCCTGGCTTAGATTGCAGTGCCTTGACTGCACCGACCACAAACTTTGCCCTAATCCAGCACAAGCAACAAATAAGATCGAAAATTTCCAACTTTCACATAAACTCAATGTGACATAAATGGTTGAGATGTCTCAACCACAACGAGATGAAAAAAAACAACACACATTTCACATTCAAATCAACATGGTAATTCACAACAAATTACAAATAGGGTCCCGTTTATATCTATAGAATTCATAAGAATTATATTGAAATGAATTCAATTCTCGTGAATCACTTATTTATACTAGTAAAATTAAATTCAATTCACTTCTATTGGTACTGTTTACTCTTCAGTTTAAGATAGAAATGAAGTCCAGACTTATGAGATATGAATCGTCTAGAATTCAGTCAAACTTGAACTTCCTCATCTGCTTTTATTCAATTACAAGAATTTCTAATTTTGTTTAATTCTAAGAGGTGTACGAATACCTAATTCATTTCCATCTCATTTAATTTCGCTAAAAAAAATGAATTCTTATTAATTTATTTTTAATCAATTCTTTGTACACAAGGGCACACAATCCGAAATTTTGAAGTAATACAATAATCAGAACATACCGAATCATATAGAAGCTTGAAAACAAACCTGTAACCAAATCCAGCATCCCGGAGATCTTGCTCGGAGACATCTGACAGCCTTTTGATCGACGGAAACCGGTGAAAATCGAAGCCGCCAACACTCCCAAGGTAATCCCCAAAGGAGGAAACGACTCCTACCATCTTCTCAATCCTTCCGATGTTGTTGTTGGAAGAGCACAAGAACTGGAACAGACACTCAACGGGATCCTGCCGGAGCACGCGGGCTCCACCGTGGAACCTCCTCGCCAGCTCCGCGAACCTGGGATCGGAATCGGAGAACTCGCGCCACATCTCGGAGAGAGAGATGCCGAGGTTGAAATACTCGCGGAGAGCAAGGTGGGTGGCGGTTGTGGAGCTGGAGTGAGGGTTGTGGACGAGGTAGGAGACGTGGCCATCGGGATCGTCATCGGCGTGCTTGAGGGATACGAGATGGGAGCCGACGACGCCAGTGTAGTGGGACGGGGAGGTCTGGCGCCACCGGAAGGTCTGGCCTGTGGGGAGCGTGAGGGGGAGATAAAGCTCCGATCTTGGAACTCCAAGGGGTGTCCATTGGGTTTCGATAAAGAGAGACTTCCTCTTCTTCTTCTTCTTCCTCGACGGCGGCGGCGGCGGCGGTGTTGGTGGTGGTAGTTGGAGAAAGAGGGTAGACGGGGCTTTGGTGGCTCCTTCCAGTTTCAATGGTGGTGAGGGTGTCGGTGGTTTTAGGGTTTGGCGTCTGGCGGGGAATGGAGTGGCGGCGGCCGGCGAGGTGGAGAGAGGAGGAGATTTCCTCATGTTTCCAGGTCACCGGTGACGGAGGTTTTTTTATATTTATTTTTACTTTTTGATAATTGAAGTAGTATATTAAGAAATATATATATTATTATTAAATTAAAATATTTATAAAAATTAGGAGTAAAAAAAATTAAAATAATTTTCAAAGGTGTAAAAAAAGTTTAAAATTAAATTTAAAAATTAATTTATATATATATAACTTTTACTAAAATTTATTATTTATACTCTTCGGGTCAAAACTCTATTAAGACAGTAGAATTATCTTACAGGGATAATTTTTAAATAAATAATTATTCTTGTACGTAGAAAAGTATGACATCGCTATTCATCAATTTTCACACATTTGTAATAATAAATAAGGCTATTGTTTCCTATTATAGCTTTTTTAAGTGGGAATATTTTTAAAGAAATAGAAAAATGATAAGAGAGAAAATGCATTTAAGGGTAAAATAAAAAATAAGATAAAATTGTCACATGAAATGAATATCACTCTTAAATTTCAACTATTATATATGTTTGTTTGTAATTTTAATTTTAATTTTAACTTTTGTATTGTAGTCGAAGTTGATTAAACTTGTTATTAGTTAGAATTGAAATAATGTTTGTTTAAAAATTTTATGAATTAACTCTTATATTATCAATTACCTATATTATACAGTATAATTTTATTTATCAATATCATTTATCAACTCTAATGGCCAACAATAAGAAAACTTAAATTTTGATAAACAAATAATACCATAATTATTGGCCAAACAAACACAAAATTTGAATTTAATTTATTATTTTTTAAAATATTTATGAAGTGAGAAAATATTATCTACATTACAATTTAGCATAATCGTGTACTTTCAAAATAATATTCATATAGGTATATGATCACGATCACTAATAAATGTTAATTATAATATAATTATGTTTAACAGTAACATTAACTTCATAAAGATTAATAAAAATAGTTATTACTATTGGTTATATTGATAACGAATGATAAATATTAATTAATAATATTTACAACAAATAAACAATACATTGATATTGGGAAATAATTTTAAAATACCGTTATAATTATATTAAACTGTCTTTTTATATTAATAATAACTAACATCTTTGTTAACCTGCGACTTTAACTTTAATTTCAATTTTATACAAATTTATATAGATTATTATTATAAAATTTATATATATAAATTTCTATCTTACAATTTACAATATAATTTTAATATTATTTATAAAATTACCAGTAACTTCAATTTTCTACCATTATTAGAGTTAAATCTAAAATTAAAGCTTCCTTAACAATTGTTAAGTTTTGGTTGCTAATTTATTTTAAGTAAAATTTTTATCATACATTTATAATCATTTAATAATTAAATTTATACAATTTATTTTATTTTAAATATATTTATAAAAAATTAAAATCTAACTGAAAAACTACCTGATGACATGGACATCTCTTCCCGTAACATTAATTTATATTAATATTATCGAAAAATTACCTGATGAAAAGTGGAAATATCCACATTTAATAATAAATGGTTTAGATTTTATTTTAATTATATATAATTTTAATTTTAATATATATAAATATACTTTAATTTATATATTTTAATTTAATAATTTAAATTAAATTAAAATTATCTAAATTTTTTAATAACTTACGTAACATCTTAGTCTTTTTATTCGTATATATCGCAAAACTTGCATTCACATACGTTCAACGATTGCAATATATATATATATATATATATATTTATTATACTCGAAGGAGTCGACACAAAGGAACCAAGTGGGAACGTTCTTCCTTCGTCTGGTCTCCGTCCTTCGGTGCAAAACAGAGACTTTGGCCGCTCCCTCTGGTCTTCCCACCCGTTCCGATCACTTCCTTTGACGGAGGATAGATCAAGCCATGGCTTCTTTGGTGTCGACGGCTTTGTTGCTTCCGATCCTCTTCCTGTCGCTCTCTCTCGCCTCCTGCTCTGCCGCTGTCAACACGCTTCATCCAGACCAGCGGCAACTGCTGCAACTACTAGGGCGGAAAAGTCCACATCCTCCCGCCGCTGACCATCGCGGCGGCTCCTCCGTCGTCTTCCCCCTCGCCGGAAACGTCTATCCTGACGGGTAACGCCTTCTTAGAGGCTTTTCTCTGGGATTTATTAGTGGGTGGCGTTCCAATTCGTGGGCTACCGTGCAGAATCTACTACGCGGAACTGAAAATTGGGAATCCGCCGAGGCCCTACTTCCTCGATGTCGACACCGGGAGTGACCTTACTTGGATCCAGTGCGACGCCCCCTGCGTCCAGTGCTTCAAGGTCCTTCTTTATGTTTCTTTCGTTCATTGCTGAGATCGCAAAACTCGAAGCCTTTTTCGTGTTTGTCGAATGCTGCTTCTTTCTTCTTCCACCACCATTACTAGCACCACTTTTTGTTCTCCTCTCAGGGCCGTCATCCACTCTACAAGCCCAGCAAGAACCGGCTCGTGCCCTGCAAGCACCCCATCTGCACTTACCTCCAGAAAACCGGCGCCGTCTCTAAGCACGGCTGCCACGCGTCGCCGGACCAATGCCACTACGAGATCGAGTACGCGGACGGTGAATCTTCAATTGGCGTGCTCACCGCCGATCATGTATCCATCTACTTCACCAATGGCTCCCTCCTCCGCCCCAACCTTGTCTTTGGGTAAACCGACAGTCGCACTAGGGGCATCATTTTTACAGCTGTTTTTTGGGTATTCGGAATTTGGATCAGGATCGATGTTGGCGTTCGGAACAGGTGTGGATATGACCAGCTGGGTGCGAGCAAAACACCGGTGTGGGCCGCCGACGGTGTGCTGGGTCTTGGGCTCGGACGGTCCGGCGTTTTGTCTCAGTTGCGAGATAAAGGGCTGGTCCGGAGTGTGATCGGGCATTGCTTGAGCAGGAGGAATGGAGGGTTCCTCTTCCTGGGGGATACGCTCGTTCGACGTTCTGGTATCACATGGACGCCCATGTCCACCCATGGGCTCAGGTGAGAGATATCAGCAGGACTACTTGGTTTCTATATTGTATCTGTAGATTTTCGAATCTAAAATCTCAAGTTTAATAAGAATTCTCTTCACCATTTGAATATTACTTTCATGAACAACTTGTTTCTCTTGTCTTCTGGTTTTCTTCGTTGACGACGAAGTTACAGCAAGTATTATTCGCCGGGACCGGCGAGTTTAATCCACGGCAGGCAGACTTTGGTGCCGAGCAAGTTCCAGGTGGTGTTCGACAGTGGAAGCTCATACACCTACTTTGCTAGCCAATACTACGAAGCCTTTCTCATTTCGGTAAAAGCCAGCATCAACTTCATTTAACATTTTTCCGATGCTGTCCTTAATCATCTTCAATGCTAAGGCCTTGCTTGCTAATAAGTTAGAGAGTTGTATTTTTATAACTTTAAATTAAAATCGTACAACTTCAATTTAAGAATAATTTTAATTTGAAATCACAAAAATACAACTTTCTACTGAAGTTAGAGTTGTTAAGTTCATTTTCAAAAGATACCTATCTAACGTCATGTTTTGATTTGGTTCAAATTAAGCTAACCAACACCATTGCTGTTGGTAACACTGGTTTAATTATCAAAAAATTTATACACAACACTGATTCCAACAACGAAGTGTATTGCACACAAATTAAAAATCCTCCAATACTCAGTCGCATTTATCATTTGCATGGGTTTTGCTAATTAGCTGGACAAGGACTTGAAAGGGAAGCCACTGAAAGGAGCACCGGAGGACGGGACCCTCCCTCACTGTTGGAAAGGCAGCAAATCATTCAGATCTGTCGACGACTATAAAAGATATTTCAGCTCGCTGGTGCTTAGGTTTGGGAAGAAAACCGCCTTCGAAATACCTCCGGAGAACTACCTCATTACAACAGTAAGCGCCACATTTAATTAGTGCTTGCTTAATCCCCAGAAAAACTGTAACTTGGTGCAGAAAGTAAACAGAGGTAGATGATCCTGATGATCATGTTCTTCTCCACAGAAACATGGCAATGCTTGTTTAGGTGTCCTCAATGGAACCCACGCCGGCTTGAAGGGCTATAACGTGATCGGAGGTAAGGAGAAGCTTGTGACCTTATCAATATACAGAGTTATATGCTGTTTAATTAGTAGTGTACTTCCAATTCCAACGTAACTGTTTCATGCATGTCCAATACCTGCAGATATATTTATGCAAGATCTCTTGTTTGTGTACGACAATGAGAGTAAGCGGATTGGATGGTCTCATGCCAAATGCGACAGGAATCAGAAGTCGTAGTCCATTCCATTTCTTTCCTCGATCTCTTCGTGTTGTGGTTTTGATGCTTATAATATATACATTCGCAATGACTTCACTTATTTATACTGTGAAATAGATATTTTGTAATCATCGACAGATTAACGTCCGCCAAGAACCTCCTTTACGCACAGTTTGCTCATGCCTGGTAGCACATCCCCTTCTACTGCGATGCATATATTGCGAAGATAATGAAATCTCGTTAAACACTAAGGTAAGTATATTAATTGGTTAATGAGAAAAAATTTATAAATATTAAATCTTATTTCACCACAATATTTTCAATATAAGACTACATGATTTAACGTATCCTTGTGTTTGCAAGTCTCTCGTGAAATTATTCTACAAGCATATTACATGTGACGTATATGAATTATTCTAATATTAGGATGAAATTTATCTTATTAAAATTAATTGATTAACAAGAATAAACTTACGTGAGCTTTAACATATTATTTTCAATGTTGATAAACATTTTGAACTAATTTTTTAAGGAGAGATTTGTGTTGCATAGAAATCTTAAAAAAATTCATAGATTTTTAGGTATCATGGAAAATATAAAAAAAATTTAATTTTTTCAATCACTATAAGTAGAAACTTTATTCACTATTTGTTATTTATTAAATCAAAAAAATTTACAATTAGTAAAAATTTCATTACGACATATTTCTATGATCTTGTACGTCCTACTTAATATTATTCAATTATTGTTAAACTCGTGATTATACGAAAAATGTAGAATTATATTTGAAAAGTTAAAATATAAAATATTAATAAAATTTTTAAATTAATTTTTTTAAAAAAATTTCATTTCCTAATTTTCTTTTCTTAAACTTTTATTTCTTACATTTTTCACATATACAGATAAACTTTAAGTACTGCTAAATTGATTTAAGATCATAATTAAACAAAAGCAAAAGAGGCTTTTGGGCGTTTGGGAATCGACTTAAGCAGGATAAGCTCATAATTATTGACGAAACAATTCTTCATATTTTGAAGGTCCTCTTTAATAATTTCTCAGTATTTTTTCGGGGAAAAACAGAGAAATTCAAATCATCGTTACTTTTCTCGAAAAAATTTAATTTATTCATCTTTAATGGCCCTGGACGATGGAAAGCAGTGGTCTTGAAAAACGGGTATGCACCGGTACAACGACCACCGGAGACCCGAGGAACGAAGGGACAAAGAGTACACGTGGCGACTCCAGATAGGCGACCCGTGTCTGAAAGCGGTGATTGTTGGTGAGCGAATCACATCTGTCACGTTTTCGTACGCCACGGGTCACGGCGGTAACCTATCCTGTGACACATGATGAGATGAAGTCATCTGCCACGTGGAGCTACGAAAGATTTGTCTCCATCGACAATCCTTAACAACAGTGAAATATTTCTATTTTTTCTCCTGAAAATGAAAAGTAATAAAAAATAGTAAAAAATAAAAAATTAAATTTATTATTATTTTTATATTTTTAAAGGTATATATTCTATTTTAATATTTTTTATCTTAGATGTTCGATAATAATTTTAATTGAAATAGTATTTTTTAAGCTTATTTTCATAAAATCTTGAAATAAGAAAAATTCGATTTTACTTAAGACTTGTTAGAAATTAGAATCAAATGATAAACGTGAAATCATAATTTTACAAAACTATTTTATTATTAGAATAATATCTAGGTGACGCAGTTTGCATCAATGGTGACGAATGGACTTGTTGGCAATATTATGCGTATAGTTAAAATTCATATTTTATATTAAAATTTAAATCTCGATAATATTTTCTTATAAATTAAAAAAACCTTTATCAGGTCTATGCCTGTTTTTTTTTACGCTTCATTAAGTTCGTCACAGCGTTGTTTAAAAATCAAATAATAAAATTTAAAAAAATTAATTTTATATAAATTCTCATGTATCATTATTATTTTATAAATTTTTATATAAAATTTTTTATCGCACGATTTATTATATAATTTTAATACTATTTATTTTATTACTTTAAATTCTATTGAAATTAAAATTAAAAATAAATTTAACTTTAATTATTATTATTATTTTCAACGCTTCCTTTTGACTTTAACGATTACGTACGGAGAATTTAATGCTTTACGAATACTGAAGGAAGCAAATTATTTTTCCTCCGCATCTGGTAGGTTGGCTGCTCCTCCCCTTCCACATCAACTCCCAAATCTGAACCACCGCACGAATCCACCCAGACCCACGTCGCTTTTCTTCCCCCAGATCACTGGCTGAGGCGATGGACGGCGAGGCGGCGGCGGCGCTGCTGTGTGGGCTGAGACGAAGGTTTAAGGATGGGAAGACGAAGAGTTATGAGTGGAGGATGACGCAGCTTCGCATGATCAACAAATTGATCGAGGAGAACGAGAAGGAAATTGTCAGAGCGCTCCAGGAGGATCTGTGCAAGCCCCCATTGGAGTGCTTTGTTCAGGAGGTGGTCGTGCTTCTTTTTTCTTATTCTTAATTTGGGTTTTTTATGAGGGGGAAATGTTTGATTTTTCTTTTTATGATTTCATGTTTGTTTATGGGATTGGGTATTGTATAGATTTCCGTGGCGAAGGCGTCGTGCCAATTTTGCATTAAAAATCTGAAGAAGTGGATGAAGCCCGAAAAGGTAATTGGATTGAAGTTCGTACTGGTGCGAAAATGGTTTGATGTCCTTTTTTAGTGTTTTAGACCTAAAGGAGTGCCTTTGGCAGGTCTCTGTGTCTATTACCACATTTCCTTCATCTGCCGAGGTTGTGTGGGAACCATTGGGTGTTGTTTTGGTGATCTCAGCATGGAACTATCCATTTTGTGAGTATTTGCAATCGAATTTATCTTTTAGATCATGCACTCTCTTTTACTCGCTCAATTTTCTTCTTTTGCTAGTGTTTTCAATATATTTTTCACGTACTTCAGATTTCATCAATTTCTTTATTGAATTAGGCCACGCCTGATGCTTTCTTACCTGCCCATTCCATTGCCAATTGCAATATCTACTTGTTTGCTCCCATCTCATTTTTCATTGTAGGCCAAACAAAAAATTTCTTTATAACCTAATGACCGATTTCTTCTTTCAGTACTTTCTCTTGACCCCGTGATTGGGGCTATAGCAGCTGGCAACACTGTGGTATTGAAGCCATCAGAAATTTCCCCTGCCACATCATCATTGTTTGCAAGACTGTTAGTAAAATATTTGGATGACAGTTGCATAAAAGTTGTTGAGGGGGGTGTGGCCGAAACGACTGCTCTGTTGGAGCAGAAGTGGGACAAAATTATTTATACAGGTTTCACAACCACTGTTACATGCTTTTTCTTATGTTGTTCCTCTTAAATGTACCCCCACTTAAGAATCATAACTTGTTTCACGACCTGAGCACAAATCGTCCCATTACTCTACTGAAAAAGCTTATCCTTCTTAGTTCTGAACAAGAAATTTGTTATTTAGCTGGCCTTTCATTGCCTGTGGAGAGGCCACCCCATGCATCAGTTGTCTCTTATATGTATTTATGATTAAGAGAAATTTTAATAAGCCTTCTAGTTCTTAAGTGCTCTCTGCATGTAAATTTCAACTTCATAAAGATCATGCTTGAAGCTTGAAATATTAAAATGAGTTAAATTATTCTGATCGCTGGTTATAATTATGCAATTTCTTTGATCTCCCTGTTTAATCTTTTGTTTTCAGTTACAATTAGATTTCTGATCTTATTTTTTCATCCAAGTATCTTCTGAAAAACATAGGAATCTCTCTCTTTCTTTCCAAAAATAAAGAGAAAACCTTATAGCGTATTGCCTCAAACAATAACCTCTATTGTCCAATATAATAAGATACAGTTAATTTCTTTTGAAATTAGTCCATGAGACAACATCGGCATCATGAGAAAGTGCGTTTTCCTTCCCATGTGTGCCTGGTCTAGGATGCCTTGTATTTTACAACATTACCAATTTTAAATATTTAACATGTGACTTATATTTTCCAGGAAATGGTAAAATTGGGCGTATTGTGATGGCTGCAGCTGCGAAGCACCTAACGCCAGTGGTTTTGGAACTTGGAGGGAAAAGTCCTGTTGTGGTTGATTCAAAGGTTGATTTAAAAGTAAGTTTTTTCCCTATCCTTGATCTAGACGAAAATCATTTTGGCTACCCTTAGTGGTAATCTTTATTTCTAAGTTAATCTAACTCTGCAATGAAGGTTGCGGCAAGAAGAATTGCTGCAGGAAAGTGGGGATTCAACAATGGTCAAGCTTGCATTTCTCCTGATTATATCATCACACCAGAATCGTTTGCCCCAAAATTGGTAGTATCACTTTTGTAGATCTACTTGAGTAACTTTATTTCACCTACTTTCAGTTGTTTTATACTATCTTAATTTTTGTCAGTGAAAGGCATGGAAATTGCCCATCAATGAACAATTAAAGAAAACTTAAATTAATATTAAGAATTTTATAGAAGAAAAATGAGATGAGTGAAAATTAATGAACCTTATTGCTTATGATGTTAGTCCAAAAAAAGTAATCCATGTCCCTTGCAAAAGCAGTTGAGATTTCTTTTTGTTTGCATTAAATGTTTAACTTAGGCTTTTAATAGGAAACAATTACATGAAACTTCAATCAGGATATATTTCTTGGAGTAACAAACTTTTTGATAATTTTTTACCTATAGGTTTTTAGAAAATTTTGAAATAAATAATATGGTTGATATCATGTTATTTATGCTTTTGCTTTTATGTTAATTATGGAATAGAAATGGTTGATTGAGATTTTCTGGGCCATGTCAAATGTTGCCAATAAAGTTTTATTAAAAAAATTATTTTATATTTCAGTAGAAAATGTTTTTTGGATTTTGAGGTTGTTTTTTTTTTGAGGTTGAATTTGAAGTACTTGATTATGGAACAAGCAATTAGATTTGATAAGAAATATTTAAAAAATTAGAAAACAAACAACTATGATTCTACTAAACTTATCAATGGTAAATTTAGATTAAAGATTATTTTTGAAGATTTCTAAAATGACTGATCATATGTGGACGTTGCTTTAATATAATAAATTATTATTAAGAACTTTTGGTTGTTAACTTTAAATTTAATTAAAATTGCATTTCAATTTAGGAAGAAACTAGTTAAGAGTAATGTGATTGAGTGCATAAGCATTTGAATTTTCAGAATTAATCTTCATTTGATGATCTAAATTTACATATTTTGATCTCTTTTTAATTTTACATCAGTGTCTTTTAACATAGATTAGTGGTTGGGAAAGGGGACGGATTTTGTCATAGATGTCTTTAGAAGGGGAAAAAAGTTTAGATTCAAATCCTTACATAAACATTATCATTATCAAATGTTTGTGCCTTTATGGTTTGAATTTTTTAACCAGATCAAAGCCTTGAAACTCACTTTGACTGAATTTTATGGGAATGAACCACTGAAATCAATGGATTTGTCTCGCATCGTGAACATCAACCATTATCAACGACTTTCAAGGCTTTTGGATGATGTTAAAGTTTCTGACAAGATTATCTGTGGTGGCGAAAAAGATGAAAAATCCCTGTGAGTTCTCTTGGATGTGCTTGATACTTGCAACTATTAATTTTCATCTCTTGTTTCTGAACACAAACCTAAATTATTTCATTGCAGAAGTATTGCTCCCACAATCCTACTGGATGTTCCAAAAGATTCATTGATCATGAAAGAAGAAATATTTGGGCCATTACTTCCAATTATCACGGTAACTGTTGCTTCTATGATGATATGTTTCTATGTTTATGCTTCAATCCATCAATATCCATCACAATCCTGTAACAATAGAGCATTTGTTATTTTTCGTGATTATTTCTTTCATGCAGGTCTGCAGTGTGGTGGAAAGTATTGACTTGATTAACTCAGGAGAGAAACCTCTTGCTGCCTATCTCTTCACAAAGGACAAGCATCTTGAAGAGGAATTTGTTAAAAGAGTTTCGTCTGGTGGCATGTGCATCAATGACACTACCATCCAGGTGATCTTCCATGTTTGCATCATTAAATGCACATTCAATAGAAAAATGGTAGCCTTGACATCATAGAAATCAAATCAATTCTCATTTTCATGATACAAACCACAAGCACTCATATTTAAATAGCATGCCTCTCCGAAATGTGAGATTCTCCTGAAAATGATAAACTGTAGGTTGACAGCATAAAATTCAAAACTACGTGTTTCTATGATACCAATTCAAATTCATGTCTCATTCTTTGAAATTAAAACTTAAAAAAAGACTAAATGTATGGTTGCATTGATGCATGCTGTTTGTTTTAGGAAAACAACTGATTGATTCATAATGTATTTGATTTAATGTGTCGGTGTCCAGCTTATTTTAAACAATTGCATACTTTAGAAAAAAACTGAAATGAAAAACTTATTTTAAGCCAGTATTTTAGTATAAAACTAGACCTAAAAGCACAATAATAAAGCTTATTCTGAAAACATTAAGTTCAAACCATAGCTTATTCAAATGCATTGTTCTAAATATGGAACCGGCTGAATCAAACAAAACCTGACAGGGAGCAAATGCTCCTCATAATGCAGTTAGCAAACCTCTACTTGCCATTTGGTGGTGTTGGTGAAAGTGGAATGGGCTCTTACCATGGCAAGCACTCTTTTGACTCGTTTAGCCACAAGAAAGGAGTTCTACATCGATCGTTTGGTCCCGACGTCTCTATTAGGTACCCACCTTACACACCTAAGAAGAGAAAGATACTGAGTGCCTTGCTCAGTGGTGATATCCTTGGCCTTATTCTTGCTCTGATTGGATGGACCAAGCAGTAAGTATCATCCACGTGGGGTTATTATCTAATATTTTCCATTCAAACCAGTTGCATTTTTCATGCTGATTTATTTATTTTCGCACATCAGCTAATACAAAGATTTACTTTGAATTAAAGATGTTAGGGGGAAAACAAAATTCTTCCACAACTTTCATTTTTTCAAAGCTTCAGCTTATCATGGAGTGGAGGTTTCAGCTTATTTTGACCAGGTAAAAATGCCCTTGATGCCAACCAACTCTCTTGTGATGATCAAACCTTTTTTCCTGATGTACTACACCATTTATTGTATTTACCAACAATGGTAGTAGAGGACCAATCTAGAACCAGGGCTTGCATCCCTAAATAAAGCACAGTTTATCCTCAATGTAATTATTTTTTCCGAAATTGTCTTTCATTTTATTGCTGAGTCTTTATCATTTTAGGATTTTCAGCAAATTTTTAGGATTGATTGTCAAATTAACGTTAACTCTATTTATCAAAGTTTGAAATTGACTACAAATTTCCAGAGTTAATCATATAAACTACCAGTTTCAAAAAAAGGGAAAAGGTAATCAACAGCTACACCGGGTGGATCTGAGTTCATCTAGATTTAATCCTCAAGAAATCATACTTTTACCAATCAGGAAAACAGCAAGGTCTATTGTTAATTTCTTTGGAAAAATTCACCAATGACAATGGAAGTGGTCTTTTTTCAGTTCAAAGCAATGTCATTATCAAACCCTTCTGTTAGGTAACATTACGATCTTACTTCTGAATTTTAGTTATTCTCAGTAAAAGTTGTTTCTTCGAAGTATAATTACAATATTATTCCAACTTAGAGATACTTAAACTAAAATAAATGCAACCTCTGAAGTTGGAAATTACTCTCTTACGGTTTTATTAAATAATATTTGTTTTTGATTTTACTTATTATAGAATTAGTTTCAATAACTATAAAGGACTAGAGTTAAACGTAATTTTACAAATAGTATTAAAGTTATATAGTAAATTATAAAATAGAAATTTATATATAGAAATTTATATAGTAATAATAATATGGATCTCTTTATTGCCAAACGATGTCAATACCTTCCCCAACTTGTACACAGAAATTAAAAATCGTAAATAAACGTCCTGAATTAAAACCTACCGATTCCTGTTACAAATTAATCACGTTTTCTGTGATTATTATCTGGGGCATATGCTGCTGAACTCCTTTTTTCCATCAAATTCTTTCAAATTTGAAAGAAATTGATGATTGTCTTAAGATCCTCTTAAGTTATGTTTGGCCTTTCAATAGCCTAAGTACAGTTTATCTGGGTTCATGCTACGTCATGTTAGGTTAGATTCGGTATAGTTTAATTTTTAATTATATTTTTATTTTATTAAAAATAAATATAATATTAATATAATTTTAAAATACTAAAATATTGTTAAAGATAAGATTAAACCCACCACAATGCATCTTTTATTAAGAAACTCAAATCATTAAGCTATATACATAATTTAATATATATATATATTAAATTGAATATAAATATTTAAAAAATTATAAAATTATTTTCGTGTCGTATTGTGTTATACCGTATAACACAAAAATACTAAAGATTGGCCCAAATAGCTTATCAAACTGTAACATGTCGACTTAGTTGATATGTCTAGTTCTAATTCCATCGCTCACACCTTTTTTTTTTTTTGGTAAATTAAAAAATAATATTAAAGAATACATTTGTGAACCTACAAATGGATACAGTAAAAACACATTAAAGTTTAGATAAAGTAATTGCGATAAAACAAAATTAAGGGACAAACTTAAAATAGATGCGGAAGTCACAATAAAATAGAAAGAATGAAGCACTTCAAATAGTAACATCAGGATCAACCAAATTAACCTTACGAGATACGAAAGGATTAGCTGAATCGAAGAACGCAAAGAGTGCCTCGGATAAGGAGTTTGGTTGGTGATATACAGTGAAGTGGTAAAGGAAGAAAATTATGAATTTAAGATACATGATACATTAACTCTTGAAAAAATTAAGCAGTTTCACAAAATGTAAATCAGCTAAAGAGGACAAAAATAATACATTTTCAAGATTGAATATTAAAATTAAATTTGAAAAAAAGACTAATCAATTTTAGAATTTGATCACTTACAACTTACAGGTCATTCCTTTTTTAAATCGAATCACCTCCTTTTTACGCGTACACTAAATTAATTAGTTTAAGATTTAAAAATATTTATTTATTTTAAGACTTTATTTAATAAAAAAAATTTCTACTCCCATAATTATACATCATTAAATTCGTACAATAATTTATCGTACATCTTTACAGTAAAATATTATTTTAAATTATTAAATATTAACTTATTTATTTTTAAAATAATACTTTTGTTGTAATAAAAGGGTGTGTGATTTTTTAAAATGTAAAAAATGTTAATATTGTAAAAAATATTTTCATAATAATTTTCTACTTCCTCAGCATCACTGAAATTTTCTCAGTATATTATCAAAATTTCTTCTACAAAACATCAAAACTTCCTTTGCATCACTAGAATTTTCTTTACGCATCACTTAAACTTCCTTTACATTACCGAAATTTCCTTAAGTACTATCAGAACTTACTCTGCACCACGGGAATTTCCTTAACGTATTGTCTGAATTTCTTCTACACCACTGGAATTTCTCTAAATACCATTAGAATTTCCTCTACTAACTATCAAAATTTTCTTTGCACATCGTCTAAACTTCCTCTATATCTTGAAATTTCATTTACACTACTAGAATTTTCTCAACACACCACTTGAACTTCCTCTACACCATTGAAATTTTCTCCAAATACCATCAGAATTTTCTCTACTAACCATCGAAATTTCTTTTGCACCATCGAAACTTCCTTCAGCAAACCCGCAGCATTGAGACTTTCTCTAGCCTTCCTTTTTTTTTCGATTTATTTTTGAAAAATATTATAATATTATAAAAATATTAATTATATTAAAAATTTAATAATTTCTTTTAAAAATTATGAACACGATGTTCATAAGATTCGTCGGAACTCTGTTCGACATTGTAAAAACCATTCATCGATTTGGCAGGCTACGATCACTTTTATTTTCGTAATACGTATGATGCGAAAAAAAAGAAAACATCGAAGATCATACATGACGATACTCCTCCTCTAATAATTGAAAATTGTAAAATCATTCTCAAATTTTAGTTACCGAACTAAGTCTAAATATAATTTTTACAGATTTCAAATACAAAGATTTGGTATTTTTAATTATAAATAACTACAATCTTATTTTTTTTATAAGAAAATATAATTCCGCGTTGCCCCTGCATTTCTCATTTCCATAAATAGACGTCAGAAAGCGACATGTACATTTATATTTATGTTATATTGGAAAGTGTGAAGGACGGATCTCGACCTGTCGCCCCGGATCGTCCACTCCAAGCTCCCTTCCCACTCCCCGCGCTTTTCGGTGGTGGCGCAAGGTTTCCTTCCTCTTCTCCTTCTCCTTCTTCTTCTTCCTCAGATCGGTCAGGGTTCTGAAACTAATGCGTGGCGTTGGCCTGATGGTCTTTTGAATAGGCGCGGCAAAGTATTTGGTAGGGTACGTTGTTGTTTGCTCGCGAATCGTTTTTTATTTATTTTTGAGTTCTGTGATTGATCAAAATGATTTTCTCTTATGCGATCCAAAGCTAACTGTGTGTGATCTCAGATCTGGTGTTCCATGCATAGGAATAGTGATATGTGCAGTGTTATTTTTGCTTGTCCAAATCCCGTGTTGGTTTGTAATTACAGGGACGATATCTTGCTAGGTATCTACTTATATGGTGGAATCGGCGTTGTCGGGAGCGTGGGTGTAGCATGGATAAAGTTGCCTAAGCACAGTATTTTGATATCCCGATTGTCGATGTAAATGTCTGATACTTGTTTTAGATTTGTACGCTCACTTCAAACTTTTTTTATTCTTAAAGTTCCGGCCATTAATGCTCGTCACCGGCACCGATCTTCTAAACTTGCCTTATTTCGCTTTAGATCCTCATCAATTTGTTGTTTCCGGTGTGATCTTTTTAGACATGCATTATGCATGTAGTTGTTGAATTTTGTAATCTTGTGAGGTCTCCATGGACCTGACAGAAATGATAAATCTGATCCCACCATCTCATGTGATCACATCGAAGTTGTACTTATGCTGTTGTGGTTATTATATATGGAACCTGACATTCTGCAAATGCTTTACTGCACTATTTCCAGATATACATTTTATATAAATTAATATGGCGCTTGGGAAAAGCCAGAGGATGGATAATAGGCGTTCAGCATCTTCATACTGTTCGACAGTAACGCTTGTGACATTTGTTGCCCTTTGCCTGGTTGGTGTTTGGATGATGACATCATCAACGATTGTTCCAACTGATTTGGCGGCTTCAGAAACCAATTCTGAAGTGCAAAAACAAGTTATACAAAATGAAAGGCCTATTGAAAATGGTTCTGCTGATTTGAAAGAAAAAGAAGAAACCTACATTTCAAACAAGGCTCCAGAAGAGAGCAGCCTATCAGATTCTCAAAACCAGAGTTTGGATGAGAAGTCTGAGGAAGGCAAGGGGCTGGAAGCACCGGAAGAGAACCCTATTATACAAAATGAAGATAAAAATGATGACTCCAAAGATGGCAAAGGAAACAAGGATGGTAGAGGTGCAAATACAGATGAAAGTGATGGAGTTATCCAAGAAAAGAACAAGGATCAGAATCCTGATGTAACTGTTGAGCAGAGTGATGGTGTAGATTTTGAGAAAGGACAACAAGAAGACAAACATAACTCCAGTGGTGAACCCACACGAGAGGAAATAGATCAAGATCAGATGGATCAGAAGATCAAGGAAACACAATCTAAAGAGACAGAACAAAATCCTGTTGAGAAGAAACCTGAAGGTCAAAGCCCAAGTGACTTGCTTCCTGATCCAGCTCAGTCAGAACTTTTGAACGAGACTCACACTCAAACTGTGTCATGGTCAACACAGGCTATGGAGTCAAAGAAAGAGAAGGAATCCCAAAGACCATCTGATGGCCAAATTGCAGAGTACACTTGGAGACTTTGTAATGTCAGTGCTGGGCCAGATTATATTCCATGCCTTGATAACATTGAGGCAATTCAGAAGTTACATACCACAAAACATTATGAACATCGGGAAAGGCACTGTCCTGAAGAAGGCCCAACTTGCCTTGTTACCCTTCCAGATGGCTATAAGCAGCCAGTTAAATGGCCTTCCAGCAGGAACAAGGTACCTATAAAAGCTTGACTTAACCACTGTTATCTGCATCAAAACATGCATATGATCATATAGACTAGTATTTTACTGACAGAAATTTCTAATCATCGAAAAATTGATTCTGCAGATATGGTATGCTAATGTTCCTCATACAAAGCTTGCAGTTATAAAGGGTCACCAAAATTGGATAAAAGTAAGTGGCGAGTATCTTACTTTTCCTGGGGGTGGTACGCAATTCACTCATGGAGCACTGCACTACATCGATTTTATTCAGGGGGTAACTCTTTAACCATTATGTCACCTTAGTGCTGCCTGCTTCTCTTATTTCTGGGATTCTTCATGGTGTTTGTTGGTATATACTCTTGCTTATAAAAAGGATCGTTCCTGTTTCTCTTGGTTTCTGTTTCACCAAAGGCTGACAATACACCATTTTTATTCGTAATTCTTCAGCCACGAAACTACTTTTGTTCTCAAAGTTTGATAATATACATTTTTGTTCTCATAGTCTCTTGATATATAAAATTTTTGGCTTCATGGAATATAATTGTAGAATATTTTCTGGTTAATTTTCTGCTCATTTAATACCCTACAGAAACATATAATTTGCACACTTTGTTTCTGTCTCCTTTTAAACATGATAATTCATGATTTTGTTACACTGATCATATTGTTGTACTTTCATATGTATTCAATATCTTTAGTAAATTTAGTTTACGCATAGTAATATTTCTTAAATTATATGCATGGGCTAATAAGGTATTTTGATTTTACAGTCTGTACCTGACATTGCTTGGGGTAAAAAAAGTCGGGTTGTTTTAGATGTTGGCTCTGGAGTAGCTAGTTTTGGTGGCTTCCTCTTTGAGCGAGATGCGCTTACAATGTCATTTGCTCCAAAAGATGAACATGAATCTCAAGTACAATTTGCCCTTGAGAGAGGAATTCCTGCATTTTCTGCTGTCATGGGCACCAAGAGACTTCCCTTCCCTTCTGGCGTCTTTGATCTCATTCATTGTGCACGATGTCGAGTTCCATGGCACGTTGAAGGTAATGCTTGTTCATTGAACATACATGAATTTCCGGATGCCCTTTGCCTTGTATTGTTCCTGAATTGTCTAATCAATGAAACTGAATACTTTGCAGGAGGAATGCTTCTTTTGGAGTTGAATCGATTGTTGCGCCCTGGTGGTTACTTTGTGTGGTCTGCTACTCCAGTTTATCGGAAAAATTCAGAAGATGCTGGAATATGGAAAGGTTTATAAAAGTCTTTCTCTTTATTTGTATGCCTTTCAAATACAGAAATAGAGGAGGGCACTGGAAATGAAAGAATTTTGAAAGGAATATACTTTTTAGAAATTTATTTTCTCATCACTGTACCTTTTCCCCAATAATCTTAATCATTATAGAGGTAGTTTCTCTTCCTGTCGTTACCATTGCAACCATAATTGCATGCTAAGAGAAACTTAAATTTCTATTCTTAATAGAGGCTAGTGTAAACTAGGTAAGTTTTCCCACCACATGGAAAGTGTCTTCTTGAATATATCTTATCATTTATTCATTTACATTGAAACTTAAGAACATTTGTAACATCTTCCATATTCGTAACATAGATCTAGTTGGAACATAACACAGATTTAATTGGATTTTTTACTTGCATGTTACTAAAATAATATCCAATAACTGTTATGATATTTGTCATACATGTTTTATTATCATAGAATTGTAGCATCTATAACTTAGTACCAATTTTATGTCATTTGAATATGTTATTTTAAATATTTAAGTATTTATATTTGAACATATCATTTATTCAATGGCACATGTGAGGTGAGTCATATCCTAAATCTTAAAAAATCATTGAATCCCTGAATCAAAATTTTGTCATATCCAAATCCCTGAATCGTGTTGGTGCTTACTAGTTGACAAAACGGTATTTGGAACATTGTATCCTCTGTGATGGGCATTGAAGATTTTGATCAAATCTCCAATAAGTAGAGTTAGGAACTGTAAATTGAGAAAGTTATTATTATCATTATTATTTGGGGTGGGGGGTGGTTGAATGCTAATCTCTATTTAGTGGCTAGCCTTGGTGATATTACACCTTCAAACTTTCTTTCAAGTTAATTCATCAAAAAATATGTTTTATGTGGCTATATAGGAGACCATATCCTTAATGTTTGCACCATAGATTTTTGCGTGTATATGAGCATTTTACGGAATGGAAGTTTATTTGTGGCTCTCAATTGCAGCAATGTCAGAACTGACGAAGTCCATGTGCTGGGAGTTGGTTTCAAAGAAGAGGGATGCTTTGAACCAAGTAGGTATGGCAATATACAGGAAACCTTCTTCCAATGAGTGCTATGATAAAAGAGTGGAAAATGATCCACCTCTCTGCAATGATTCAGATGACCCAAATGCTGCCTGGTTAGTGCCTTTAATTTTTCTATTCCTTTTGCTTGCCAAACTAAATAAATGTTGTGCATGCCAAGTATTCATTGTGTTCCTGAAAGTAGGACAGCTAACGGTCCATTCTCTTTTAATTTCAATTTTATAGGAATATTCTATTGCAAGCATGCATGCATCGGGTGCCTGAAGATCCTTTGGTTCGAGGTTCACAGTGGCCAGCCCAGTGGCCAAATAGGTTGTTGACATCCCCAGTTTGGCTGAACAGTTCTCAAATTGGGGTTTATGGTCAGGCAGCACCTAAAGACTTCAAAGCTGACTACGAGCACTGGAAGCATGTTGTTAGCAAATCATATTTTAATGGAATGGGAATTGACTGGTCAAATGTGAGGAATGTCATGGACATGAGATCTGTATATGGAGGGTAAGTTGTGACAACAGATCTGGTTACTCTTTTGAATAACCTGCATCTTACCATGTTGTTTTTAAGTTCTGAAATTAAAATTTTGTGGCATTTAATCCAGGAGACAACCATGAATATAACCTGGTTTATTTTTTGCCACATCATAATGATGGAAGGCTCACATCAGAATTACATTAACAACACTCCTGTGCAGTATTTTGAAGAAATTTATATTTCCCTTTCATTCTCCAATGTAGTTAAAAAAGTTATCTATGATACCATAAAAAAGTGAAGCAGGAAGACATCATTACCTTCCTAGGGTTATATAGTAGTAGCAGTTAGCCCCAGAAATATACTTTTCGTAGGCATTTGATTCAATAAAGATCTTACAGCATATTTTTATTTGTGTATCTATTGAGGATATTGTAGCCTTGAAAACCTGAATTCTGTTTTATATTTCATTATTTCAAAGTCCAAGCATTTACATCCAAATCTCATATGAATTTGGTTGACCAAAATAACTTGTAACGCCTTTTCTCTCTTTTCCAACCAAGTAGTCGTGTCTATCTATAAATGGCTATATTGCAATTTTGATTGATATGTTTACTTTTTGTCCAACTTTTTTTTGATGTAATATCAGAAAGGCTAATTTATTGGCCTAGTTCCATTGATCTAATCTAAGTAAACAAGTTTTTGAAACACACTGTTTAGACTTTAATGCTTCATTTTCTGTTGTGAACATTGGCAGTTTTGCTGCAGCATTGAGAGATGTGAATGTATGGGTCATGAATGTAGTCTCCGTAGATTCTGCTGACACCCTGCCCATTATTTACGAGAGGGGTTTGTTTGGAATATACCACGACTGGTGTGAATCATTCAGCACCTATCCTAGATCTTATGACCTTCTCCATGCGGATCATCTCTTTTCCAAGATCAAGAAGAGGTTGGTTTCACATATTTCTTTGGAATGTTGTTTTTATTTCTTTTTATTACCATACATATTCCAAATGATGTAATTTTAGCAGCTACCATTACTTTGCGAAGCTTTCATGCGGGTGGTGATTTTGGTTTAAGCTGTTGTGTTTGATTCCTCCATTGGAGCCACACTTTTTTTTTTAATATTATTTTTCTTCTCATCTTGTTACCATGTTTGGAGGTAACCCACTTATAATAACCTTCTACAAAATAAAAGTGGATTTGTATTTGGAGATAGGCTCTCTTTTTTTTTGATAATGGTAGGTTTTTTTTGCTTTGATTGGAATCTAGGTTTCTTATTTTATAGTGGAAAATAACCATACCGTCGACAGATATACTGTTGGTTTAAAGTCAAGGTTTCTTCAGGCATTTGTTTCTACAATTGCCTGAAGCCTCTGTATTCGGCTTGTCATTCACCCTTTTTTTCGGATTACAAATCCTCTTTCAGGTGCAAATTGTTAACCGTTATGGTAGAAGTGGATCGAATTTTGAGACCTGAAGGGAAGATCGTGGTACGAGATAATGTTGAGACAATCAACGAGTTGCAGCAAATAGCAAGGTCCTTGCACTGGGTGATACAATTGACATACTCAAAGGAGAAGGAAGGTTTGCTCTGCATGAAGAAGACAACATGGCGTCCTCAAGAAGTAGATACGAGCCAATGACAAAACAAAATCCCGATTGCTTGTTTTTCAATCTGCGAAATTTTGATATGAAATATGCTTTTGCATTGCCATTTTTGTTGTCTCGCATTCTTCCACGTCGTCAGTTGCTCTTCAGGTGGAATGGCCACGTCAGTATATACTTTTGTATTATTAAAATCTAATTAATGAACTTGCTAGAATTCTTGCAATTGAGTAGGTTACCAGGTACATTCTGCCATACGAGTATGAATGTATGCAGTGTTCAAAACATTTGTGTTTTTTTTGATATTGGTGAGATTTTTATCTGAATTTGAATTCAGGTCTCCTGCTTTCTCTAATGTTCTTGTGAGATTAGATAAAATTAACCGTGTTATCTATGATTGGTAATCTCATGATGTGCCAAAAATGAGAAAAATCGATCTTTTAAACATCCATTAGAATTTGTTGGCCATCCATCACTGTATTTTGTCTACCATTATTTTACCATTTGTTTTTTTATATTGAAAATTTGAAAAAAATTTAAAAAAAATATAAGTTCAATAATGATTAAAAGAAGTTAAACAAAACGTGAGTTTAAGAAGATATATTATAATAAAATTTTTGTAACTACAATGAGAGGAAGAGAAAGAGAAAGGTGATGGTTGCAAAGGTTTGTAGTGATCATAGATGGTTTAAATTTAATTTAATTATTAAATTAAAGTATTATTAAAAAAGTAATTTACCAAAAAAATATTTTCACACATATGTATATATATATATATATAGGTAAAATGGTTCTGTAAGCGTTTACAGAAGTCACTTCTGTAGGCACTCGTTGGATCAAAGTTGAACGGGTGTTTGATGAAAAGATAGTGTCCGAAAAAAAAACTCCCGTGTCGAAAAAAAAACTCCCGCCGATGACACTCCTGTAAAAGCAGTCCATTTATTTTAACACAAAAAAATTCACAAAAAGTCACATGAGAGATTTAGAATTTGCGATTCTTTTTACCGAATCATCGTCACCTGAATTATTTTTAAATATTTAATCAAAATATTTTTTAAGTAAAATCGAATTATTTTAAAAAAAATTCACAAACTTCTTTTTAAACGACACATGGAAAATAATCGATTGAAAAGAGAGTGTTTTTAAATATTTAATCAAAATATTTTTTAAGTAAAATCGAATTATTTTTAAAAAAATTCACCC
>JAMKPZ010003337.1:0-31498 GCA_024699675.1 Amphibolis antarctica
GCTGAGTTACAAAGAGTAACCTTCAAGGTCTCCCATGAGTCAGGTAGTGAGCCTAGAAGCAATAAGGCTCTAACTTCATCATCAAACACAATACCCATCGAGGACAGCTAATTTATAATACCTTGAAAGGTATTCACATGATCAGCAACAAGTGTACCATCCCGATATCTTAAATGCATCAACTGTTTGATGAGAATCATTTTGTTTGTGCCTTCTTTTCGAGCATACAACTCGTCTAACTTCTTCCACAAGGAACTAGCATCTGTCTCACCACTGATATGGTTCAACACGTTGTCATCCACCCACTATCGCATAAAGCCACATGCTTGTCTGTGTAAAATTCTCCATTCATCCTCAGATTTATTTTCTGGCTTTTCTGTGTTAAAAACTGGCTTGTAATATTCCTTGACATAAAGAAGATCTTCCATCTTCCCCTTCCAAGCCTAATAATTTGTCCCATTCAAAGAAATCATCCTACTTATGTTGCCTTCCATCTTTCACTGGTTAGGCCCCTACCCCATGGTAGGCACCACTTGTTGGGAAAAGTGAGGGCCTAACAAGATGGGAATGAAGCAAACAAAATTGCAACCAAAAAATAATCACAAGCAACACACGAAATTTTTACGTGGAAAACTTCCTCAGTGTAAGTAAGAAAAACCACGGGACCTTCTTGATCCAGGTAACCTGTACTCTACTGTTAAAGGGGTACAAATGTTCTTCTAAAGTTCTCAACTTGAGATCAGCACAACCATATATTATCTTCAATCAACAGTAATAATAATAATGGTGGGAAGTATAAATCGAAATGTCGATCTGAACATTGTCTGATCATAGTCCAAACTCTGTCCAACAATCCAAGTCCTATCCGGCCTTCGTGCATCTGAGCACGGTCCACGCTTCACGCATCCAAGCACTCCAGCAGGCTCACACGGACCGAAACCTATTCGCCCGTCCTCCGTCGGAACCACCACACGTCTGCACTGGAATCGACGACTCCACGTGCCTCTCACCTTCGCCGGGATCGGCGACTCCATGTGCACAGGACACCCGCACCTCTCGGAAGCGCTGGAATCGGCGGCATGGGACACCCGCGCCTCTTGGAAGCTCTGGAATCGACGACACGAGACACCCGCGCGGTTATCCCGTCGACCATCGAAGCCGATGATGCCACGCGCCTCTCGTACGTCTCCTCCCGTCTTCTCCAGAACCGGCAACAGGAGGCTTCAATCGCCGAAAAATCGAGGGCTCGATTTCGCCATACCGCACGTCACCAAAAAGTCGAGCATTTTTTGCCCTTTCTCTCTCCTCTAATTTTCCCCCAATTGCACCTCTCCAAAACAACTTGCGTGAAGAAAAAAAAAAGAAATTGGGCCGCCATCCGCAGGCCCATGTAGGAGGAAGAATTCGGCCCAACAGAAATATGAACACGAGGATTTTTAAAGTGGTTTACCAAAAGACTACGTCCACCCCCAAACTATCTAAGTTTGAGCCTAAATCTAATCCACTATCAAGAACCAATTACAAAAGGTGTTTAAGGTCCAACACCAAACCAACCAATTATAAAGGTTTAAGGTCGCACCCCTCAACCAACACCCAAGGATTTTAGGTCAAATCCCTCAACCAACCGAAGTGTTTAAGGTAGAACACTTCAACCAACCCAACATTGAGTTTTATGGTGAAAACTCAACAAACCAACAAAAGCAAATAGTACCAATCATAAAGCAAATTCGTGTAAGGTGTGTGTGTTTTTAGTGAGAAAGAGGAAGAAGCTTGAGTGCGATTGAAAACACATCTTAAAATATCAAATGATGATCAATGTGTGCAATTCTATTGTCAAGTGAAAGCTCTAATGTCCAAAAGATCAAGTATGCAGATATTAGGTGTCTTTGATCTCTAAACTCGGGGTTATTTATAGTTTAGGCAAGCTTAAATGGTCATAAATAGCTAATTTGACTGGGTCAAACCTCTCCCATGGCTAGTTTACCCAAATCGGATATCAATTCAGAATAATGAATTATTTTTTGAATTTTACTGTAACAAATTTGGAATAACATTTTTTAGAAATAGTTATCTGAATTATGCCTGGGAAGAATTTCTGGAATATAATCAATTACATGGAAATTTGGATAATAATTCAGATATCTGAATCATATTCTGAATTTTTCTGTCGTAGTATTTGTGTGATTTTTCTAAGTATAAACACTGTGGATAACCATACGGCGAACTATGGCCTAAAGCCAATAACTCTAAGTCTAGCCATAACCTTACGGCCTTAACTTTGTGACTGGCCGTTGAGCTCGAGGAAAACCTAATTTTCTAGCGGAACTTTCGTTTTCTAAGACATAGATTTTACAGTATTTTCGTTTTTCTCTTGGCCCATACGTAACTTCTATCTACTAAAGATAGGTTTGTGCGGAACTTCCGTTTTAATGTTCTAAAGTTCCTAAGTGCAAAAAAATTTGAATAATCATTCAGATATTTGAATGATGTTCCATTTTGTTTTGTCTGTGTGGTTACATTAGTTCTAACCTACTAAAATCGTTATAACAAACTTTTAATTCGTTATTCGTTTTTGTTCTGTTTAAGGATAGTGAGTGTGTGCTTTAATGATATCAAGTGTGTGACTTAATGTAGTGTACAAATGTACAGTGCTAATTTGTGCAGTTTTACAGATCTTAATACATGCATTTTATAGTTTAAATCATTATATATTATGTATCTTAATGGAGTTTCATGTTAATTGCATATTTATAAAGTTGCATGAATTTTATGCTTAAATGATGTAAAAATGCATGAATCAGCTATTTATGATAATCGTAGATGTTAAAGAGACATTTTAGATATTTGCATAGATTTAGGTAGTTTTTATGTTTTTTTTTCTGTAAACTCTTTGTTGCATTTGGCTATTTTTCAACGAAGGTTCGTTAAGAAACCATGTTTTACAACAAAGGTTCGTTGCATTTCTTGATTGTGCAATGGACCTCATCTATTTTTTTGAGAGTTGTTGGTTGCAGGTTTATGCAGCCGATCTTCTACTGCAACTATATCTTCAACCATTCTTGGGTGTGCTACAGTTGGTGAACAACTTTTTGGGTGAAATTTCCATTACATCCTTAATTATTAATGCCTTTATTTTATTGTCACATGCGCAGAAATGTCCATGAATCTTTTATAAAAGATACAGGTGCAAGAGATTTCAAGAACCTTTGCTTTCAGCTTTGAACCCTTACAGCTGTGTGAGTGTTTGAGTTTACACCTTCAACCAGTGAAACAAGGACGAAAGTCGGCAGCTCACTAGGTTCAAGGTTGGTGTGGTGGTCTTGGTGGAGGGCTAGACTCTTCAAGCACCCTCTCCCTACCATACCTCCTTGGATCGTAGAGGTAGCCAAGATCGACAAGTAACTACCAAGTGCAATTGGGTAGAGAGCAAATTCGAGCATTAACAAGGTGTTTAGTGCCTAGGTGTTCCAACAGGTAATCCACCCTTCCGTGGTCATTTCGGCATGGTGACAACACATTGGGTGGCTGGTAGAAAGGCATGTAGCAACTCACTTTGTTGGGTTCCAACACTATTCGGGAGAAGAACAAGACTTTAAACCAAAGGGTGAGAACTAGAGCATTGGATCAACTTTTATTTCCTGTTGTTAGTTTAGTTTAGTTTTTTTAATGTATTCTCATCTTGTATCTTAGTTAAAATTTTGTAAATACTATGAATATATGTTAATAAAGTTTTCAATTCATGTAAAGTTATTTTTCTTTGATGTAGTGTTGTGTGCTTTGTGTGGCCTTTGTGTTTTTTTGTATATGTTGTAAGTTTGTGAATATTGTTTTAGTGTTGAGTTTTGTATAGTTTTATTTCTCTATTTCTTCTATTTTCTACTAACACCTAACAGTTTTGTATGTTTTCTATATTAACCTCTAATAGTTTTTACTTGCTAACTTACTAACATTTTTGCTTGTATTAATTTAGCTAACTGTTTTTGTCATTCTAACCCTCTAACATATTTTTACTTCACTAACATTTAACTTTGTATTTATTTTCCTATTTTTGTTTTGTGAATGTTTTACCAACCACTAACTTAGCAGTAGTATTTAACTTATCTTCCTATGATTTAGCAAGATGACCAATCGAATAAAGTGCTTGATATCTCTGGATATGCACGAGGTCAAATGAAGCTAATGACGAAAATAAGAAATTTTTCATTTTGGAAAGTTAAGGTTAAAGCTTGCTGTTGTTATTTATTTCTTCTTAAAGGTCCAATCATTTTGGAAAGTTAAGGTTAAAGCTCAATTTCCTGAATTGCAGCGGACCCCTCGTTGCATAATAGCATTCCTCAACGGAGTAAGTTCATTGAGAGTTGTTTAACACAAGTTAAACAACTATGACCAAAAAGCCTTTGCCTCTACTTGAGAATCAGTATTTTAATATTAAAAGTTTGAAAAAATAGGGAAGTTAATGAACAATATTTAGAGTTTTAATATGGGCATATAACTTTTTAAGTTCGACAAGTGATTTTCTTTGTACACGCGTATGAACAATTTTTGATGTTTTAGCATTAAAAGCCCAATTTTTATGAGAAGTTAGCGTTAAAAGCCTAATTTCCTAAAGTGCAAAATTATTATTTTCTATTTTCTATTTTCTATATCCTAACATTACAAACTAACTAGACGATTAGGTGTCTTATATTATAGCTTTATATTTTAATATGTCTGTATATAATATATTTATATAGATTTATGTAATAATAATAGTTTTTAATACCCAAATGATTGAGATTTATACTTAATGTTTATTTTGATTTTCTTTTGTTTATAAATGACTAATCTTTATTTTCCTTAAACTGAGAAAGTCATTTATTCAAAATGTAAGTTTCGAATAAACAAAAATCTCTGTAACTTTGTAAATTTGTACATTTCTTTGTAAAATTTATTTTTCCTTCCTTACTGTATTGAGAAATTTGTTTAGTATTTTTTTTAACAATTTTGTGCTTGCATTATTGACTTACGTATTTTCCATTAATTATTTATGTCTAGCTCCCTATGGATTCAACTTATACTCGCATTACTTAATACAATGGATACCGTGCACTTGCAGTTATAAATTTAAAATTTGAGATTTCTATTGTGGTCGTTTAATACAAGTTAAATAACAACAATCAAAAAATACCATATAAGTTTTTGGCACCATTGTCGGGAGTTTCAGTACCATAATGTTTTGCGTTATATGCAAGTTTTTGTAAATTTTGTTAATACTGTAAATATTCTTTTATGTTTTCTTAGTATAATATTGTTATTTATTTTATTACAAATTCTCCGTTTTTCTCTTTAAACTTTAACAAAAATGAATCTGCTATTATTTCAGTAGAGAGCATATTGTAGTGTTATTTTTTCTTGAATCTACATTAGTTCAAAATTCTTTTGAGTATTTGAATATTATTGTCAAGAATCTTATAAATTTTTCTTCGAATTTTTAAAAGATACATATATGTATTGTTCTTTTGCACTGTTTTATTTCTTGCATTATGTGTCAAGTTTTTATTTTACACAATAGTGATATTCTTATTATTTTCATTAATTCATTCATTGATTCCTTGATTTGTTTGTCTATTGCTATAGATATTAGTTGTTATCATCGATTTAATTTCTTACTGCGTTATAATTCTTTTACAATTTCTGTACAATGTAGTTAGTGTAAACTCTTTTGTAATTAGTTTTCTAACATATTTTCTCTTACAAATCTTCCCTGTAATTTGAGAAAATCTAAAAGAAATGACTGATATGAGAGTAGGTGTGTTTGAATTTATTTCTGTGAAGTTATTTGCAATGGATAGGGATAGTTTCTACTCTGAAATTTTTGAATTTGAATGTTCAATCTATTTAATGCAAGATCATAATACTGAAAACTGTCTTGTTTTTAATTCGCATGATCTTGTAAGGAATGTTAGCATTAATGAACCATCCTATCCTGCTAAAATGGTTGGAAATCCATCTAAATCTATTGCACACACTTATGCATTTACTGTTACATCTGAAAACAATTCTACTGCATGTATTTCTACACTTAAATTCATTGGTTGAAATGCATGTTGAAATTAATTTTGATTCAAATGTTAATCTTAATCATGCAATTAAGGAGGTTGAACTTGCTTTTCATGAATTAGAACTTGAACATGAATATCTGTTAAATAAAAAATAGCCATCTTTTGTGTCTAAACTGCTTGGATTTTCTAAAGTGCATGATTCTAAAAAAATTTCTGATGCTTGTGTCACTTTAAGATCTGAAAAAATCATGTTTGAACCTATTAAAATTTCTGAACCTTCACCTACTTTACGTGTTTTTGAATCAATTAGTGAAGGGTTAGTTAGTTATGAAACTAATAAAAATAAAATGAAAGATAAAGGGAAATTTGTAGTAAATGAGGATAATAAACACATTAAACACACTGGTGCTCCTTTTCCTAATAGATTAAGAAATAATGAATCTGAAAACTTACCTTTGGATAAAATTAGGGAGATTTTTGAGCAAGTTAGAGTTAATTTACCATTATTAAATGTAATTAGTCAAGTCTCTGCCTTTGCTAAGTTTTTAAAAGACTTGTGCACTAAGAAGAGAAAGACTAGGGTACCTAAGAGGGTATTTTTAGCTGAAGCCATAAGTTCTTATTTTTCTGATTTGATCCATCAAAAATATTGTGATCTAGGTACACCCACTATTGAGTGCACAATAGGAGATAGACATTTTGATAAAGCCTTGATTGACTTAGGGGCAGTGTGAATGTTATGTCCTCTTGTGTCTTTATAGATCTAGGACTAAATGGCCTGTAGCCTACCAAAATTCTGATTTAATTAGCAGATTGTTCTATTAGGACACCCTTAGGAGTCATTGAGGATATTTTAATTAAGATTACGGAGTTTATCTATCTCATATAGATTTTGTAATAATTGAAAACCAACCTACATCAAAAAATGGTAAGCATACACCTTTGATATTAGGTAGACCTTTCCTTGCCACTACTAGGGCAATCATAGAGTGTAGAGATGGACATATGCAACTCACCTATGGTGATGCCAAGGTTGACCTTAATATATTCCATTCTGATCATGAGAGTCTAGAGGGAGTAGATAGAAATGAAAAATTAGAAGTCCAAATCTTGGATGTTGTAGATGATAATGATGATGAAAATAATGAATCAACTCTTGTAGATAGTTTTACTGATCCATTAGATATTCCTAGTGAGGAGACATTGTTGACAAATAGTATGGATGGAGATACCATAGATGTGAACTACTTTGAGTCTTTAGAACCAGAAATTAAAAATGATGAAAATAAAAATGAAAAATCACCTAAATTAGAACTTAATCCCCTTCCACCTAATTTAAAACATGCATTTTTAGGGGAGGATGAGAGTTTTCCTATTATTATTTCTGTTGAGCTGTCATTAGAACAGGAAATGAGACTCTTAGTGGTTCTAGATAGATATAGGAGAGCCATAGGCTAGACCATGGCAGATATTAGAGGGATAAGTCCTGCAATTTGTCAGCATAGGATTTGCCTAGATAGAGATATTAGACCTTCTAGAGATCCACAAAGATGACTTAATCCCAACATCAAGGAAGTAGTTAGAAAAGAGATTCTTAGTGGCTAGACCATGAGATTATTTATCCCATATCTAATAGCCCTGGGTCAACCCACTTCAAGTTGTTCCCAAGAAATCGAGAATAACTGTAGTAGAAAATGACAAGAATGAACTAGTACCAACCAGAGTGCAAATTGGGTGAAGAGTGTGTGTTGACTATAGAAAACTTAATGCTGCTACCTGAAAAGACCACTTTCCCTTACCTTTTGTAGATCAAATGTTAAAGAAATTAGCAAGACAAGAGTTCTATTGTTTCTTAGATGGGTGCTCTAGTTATAACCAAATTCCCGTGGCCTCAGAAGATCAAGAGAAGACTACTTTTATGTGTTTGTTTGGTACATTTGTATTCAGACGTATGTCGTTTGAATTGTGTAATGCACCGACATTCTAGAGATGTATGACAAGAATATTTTCTGAAAAAATTAGGAAGTTAATGAACAATATTCAGAGTTTTAACATGAGCATATGACTTTTTAAATTCGGCAAGTGATTTTCTTTGTACACATGTATGAACAGTTTTCAACATTTTAACATTAAAAGCCTAATTTTTCTGAGAAGTTAGCATTAAAAGCCCAATTTCCTGAACTACAAAATTATTATTTTTATTTTATATTTTCTAGATGAGGAACTAACTCCATTGTCTTATCCTAACATTAAGAACTAACATTATGGACTAACTAGACGATTAGGTATCTTATATTATAGCTTTATATTTTAATATGTCTGTATATAATATATTTATATAGATTTATGTAATAATAATAGTTTTTAATACCCAAATGATTGAGATTTATACTTAATGTTTATTTTGATTTTCTTTTGTCTATAAATGACTAATCTTTATTTTCCTTAAACTGAGAAAGTCATTGAATAAACGAAAATCTCTATAACTTTGTAAATTTGTACATTTCTTTGTAAAATTTATTTTTTCTTCATTAATTGCTGTATTGAGAAATTATTTTAGTATTTTTTTTACAATTTCTTGCTTACGTTATTGACTTGCATATTTTCCATTAATTATTTATGCCTAGCTTATTATGGATTCGACTCATACTCGCATTGCTTAATACAATGGGCATCGTGTGCTTGCGATTATAAATTTAAAATTTAGGATTTCTATTGTGGTCGTTTAACACAAGTTAAATAACAACAACCAAAAAATACCATACAACAAACCTTTTGTGGGAAGACATTTCATGTGAAGTTTGTCTTCATCTTGTCATGTCTTCATTCTTCAATATTTGCATCTTTCGTAGTTTTTTGCAAGTCTTCAAGTCATCGTTTTTTAACCTATCGTTTTCTTGTATCTTCAAGTCATGTCTTCATTTTTTCTTTTACAACATATTAATCTTAGGATATTTAACATCATCAAAACATAACTTAATGAGGGATTCTATACTCAACAAATGTAACTATCAAATTATGTAAAAGTGTACATTTAT
Organism: Amphibolis antarctica; assembly: GCA_024699675.1. Taxonomy (NCBI): domain Eukaryota; kingdom Viridiplantae; phylum Streptophyta; class Magnoliopsida; order Alismatales; family Cymodoceaceae; genus Amphibolis; species Amphibolis antarctica. The sequence continues at coordinate 9,080 of JAMKPZ010003337.1, forward strand.
TTTTATGTAATTTTTATTTTTTTTAACTTTGTAAATGGGTTATGATTCTTAATAAATAAAAAAAATTTACTTTTATAAAGTTGCACACTTCTTTTTTTAAGGAATACACTCCATAATATTATTCCAAAACCCATTACAAAGAAAATGAGAAAAAGCACCGCAGAAAAGGCTAAGCAACAAGCCGACAAAGAAAAAGGTACAAACAACCGCGGAAGGCCAAGCCCAAGCAAGGAAGACCGGAAAATCTGATCCAGAGAACCGAAAATTCCGAGCACACCCCCAGGAAGACACAAAGTCCGGTGCAGTAGGCCGGAAGATCCTAATGCCCACAAGCCCAAGCAAAGGCAGAATGGAAAAGCCGATCCATAGAACCGGAAAGTCCATGCTCACCTCCAGGAAGACGGAGAATCCGGTTTAGGAGGTTGGAATATCCGAACGCCCTCGCCCGAGCAAAGGCAGAATGGAAAAGCTGATCCATAGAACACCTCCAGGAAGACTGAAAATCCGGTTTAGGAGGCTGGAATATCCGAACACCCCCAAGCCCGACGAAAGACCGACGATTAGCCCGACGAAAGATCCATTCGAGAGATGAGGACTGCAAGGAAGAACCGGCCGAAACGGATATTCCGACCAAAAAAAAAATTAAAACTGTGCCGGGCCAACCAGCCCAGCCCGGAACAGTCAACTCATGTCGTCACCGACACGAGCACGAACGTGCCTGGGGCGTGGTCGTGTCAGCACGACTTAAATAGTATAATTTTAAGTCGTGTCATTTTAATACAATTCATTGACATATTTTTGTGATTTGCATTAGTCATAAGGCCTTTTGATAACTCCATGTTTCATTAATGCAATACTGTCTTCCTGGAGGTGTTGTTAGAGCAGTCGTTAGAGCAGTCGTTGCTAGTCCTGTTAATGGAAGCTCATCAATGTCTTACTTACACCATTTCAGTGAACAATCTGCCTATTATTAAAAAAATTATTAATTTTTTTGTTATAATAATATTTTTATACTATGCATGTATTTAATTTCCCTTGCAGAAAGAAAAAAAAGTCAATCCATAAAATAGATTTGACTATTTCATAATAAATGAAAGTATTATTTAAAAAATAAATAAGTTAATATTTATGTTTCATAATAAATAAAATTATTATTTAAAAAATAAATAAGTTAATACTTATTGATTTAAAATAATTTAAAATAATATTTTACTTTCATGTTCAATAAATTATCGTAGGAATTTAATGTTACAAAGTGAATGTGTTTTGTTCAATAAAGGGTATCATTAAATTTATGAAAATTTCATCACAATGCAATTTTCTAACCTTATGTGTTTTGTCCAACCTCTTAAACTCATGACTACAAGGAAAATATGAAATTATATTTAAAATATTAAAATATAAAATATTTATAACTTTTTTAAAATTAATTTTTCAAACTTTCTACATGTACACAAATAATTTTAAAATTTTAAAATGTAAAATGTTTTTTTATGAATGTAACTATGAGAATTATTTTTTTCTTGAAGTTAAAAAATATCCATACTAAACACAACCTTAGAGAGGAGTTTGTGTTTCAAAGGAAAATTTAGAAAAAAATTATTATTAAAATATTAAAAATTTAAAAATAAAAAATTATATGAAATCATTTATTACATTTATACACTTATAAAAATTAAAAAAAAATTAGATTTACTTTAAAAAATTAAAAATATTTTAAATTTTTTAAATTTTAAAAATAAAAAAAATTTCAAATTTTTCTTTTCATTCATTTTAAAAAAACACAAACCTCCTGATATTATTTTATTACCAAATCCTAACCCTACCCATCGCTTTTTTTCTGACACAACCAGAGGACGAAACCCCACACGCGCCGACGCACGCACGCACGCATCTCACGGACGCGGAAGCCGTGACCTGCCGGATCGACGAGACGAGCGGCCCGTCGGAGAAACGACGGCTGCGGGGGGAGGGGGCGCGAGAGTGCGACGGCGAAGACGACGACTGGCCGGGCTTTGGCGCGTCGTGTCTCGCGTTGCAGATGGATGGAAGAGGAACAGACGGATTGATGAATCGGCCTAACCGGCCGGCCGTCACAAGCGGCCGACGTCGCCACGCTCGTGTGGTACTAAACAATACAAAGTCCAACAAAATAATAATAATAATGTGATTTCATTATTTAAATCAAATTTTTTTATAATAATAATAATAGCTTGGCCTGGATTGAAATTTAAGGGAGAGGTTTGTGTCTTTGAAAATTAATGAAAAAAAGAAAAATATTGTTAAAATGTTAAAAATTTGGAAATAAAAAATTATATAGGATCATTTGTGTACCTTATAAAAATTTAGAAAACTTTATATTTAATTTTAAAAAAATTAAAAATATTTTAAATTTTTAATATTTCAATAATATAAAAAAATTAATTTTTTTTTCATTTATTTTTAAGAAGCACAAATTTGATTTCGTTTGATTATCGCTCTTGATGTAATTAAAAATTACTTTCATAGTGATAATAATATAGAAGTTTTTTGATACAATTTTTTCATATTTTTACACTGCTGAAAGAACATGATCATGATTTGGTATGATCCAAGCAAAGTCCGTGGAATTGGCAAGGTTTGTTCAGTTCGTGAGATCATGAACTTTTTTTTTTTTTGACACGATCATGATTTGAAATATATTATTATTATCGAAAGATAAATATTTATTTTAGAATTCTCATAATACATCATTACTTTTTTGACACGATCATAATTTAAATTATTTTAAAAAATAATTTAAAGTTAAATAACACTAGAAAAATAGTTTCAGTCCTTAAAGAATTAGTTTTTTATTATTATAATTTTTGCCTAATTTTTTGAATTTTTTAAAAAATTTATTTACGGGAGACCTTCGCCGGATATAAATAAGATCGAACGACGCTCATCGTTTCACCGCCACGCCGCCCATTGATTGCTCCTCGTCGCCGGCTTCTTGTCGCCTCCGCCGCACACCATGACCAAGGGAGCCATCGGGAAGCTGGGAAAGCTCAAGTGCATGCTCAAGAAGTGGCACGCCAAGTCCCAACGCCACTACCACCGCCGCCGTCTCGGACACGACAACGACGGTGGACGAGGAGAGGTGGTGGAGGAGGAAGAAGCGAGACGACAGCAGCAGCCGCAGGAGGAGGTGGTGGTGGTGGATCGTAACGTTGAAGACACCGACAAGGTGCCGGCAGGCATGCACCAAGTCTACGTGGGCAAGTCGAGGCGCCGGTACTTGATCGCCTCCCACCTCGCCGACCACCCACTTTTCCAAGTCCTCGTCCAGAGGTCCGCTGCCGCCGCCGGCGGCCCGGTGGTCGAGTGTGAGGTGGTTTTGTTCGAGCACCTACTGTGGATGCTCGAGAACGCCGACCCCCAGCCGGAGGCACTCGATGAGTTCGTTGACTTCTACTCCTGCGACTCCTGATCTATTTATATATATACACACACACACACGTCTGCGAGCGGGTCTTGCCTATTTAGCATTTGGACTTCATGTTCTTGTTGTTCTTCATCTGGATCGACCTTGAATGATAATGAATTTTGAATCCCTAATGACGTTAGTAATTAGAGATTTAGAAATCGAGATCGGTTCGATCTGTACATGTAAATGATTAAATGGTGTGTGTGTGATGTTAATTAATAATATATATAGTAGCAGTGATTTTTATGTTTAATTGCAAGAAGAAATCAATACTATATACATATACATACACACACAGATATATATATATATATGTCGACAGATCGAACAGCAACAGACCGAAGAAGAAGAAGAATGGGGGGTGATTGACCAGATCGATTGATGGAGGTGACGGATGATAGAGTGGGCATGATGCAACAGTTGGGGATGTGGAGTAAACCCAATCCTCGACCACACCACCACATGGAGCTGTCCTGTGCATGCTTGGCTTCCACCCATCCATGTTCATGTGTTCGATCGATCATGTGCAGCCCCACACAAGCAAACAAAAAAGGAGGGGGCATGCAAAGATCAGGATAAGATGTACGCGGTGCGGCAGTGGGGATTCGCAGCAGCTAGCTTGCTAGCTACCGGCCGGCCGGCCAGCTATGTGCATATGTTGTATACCCATGTACGTTTATATATATATATATGTATTTGTATGTGTATATATTTATACCTGCAGATCGAGCTCGATCGTTGCTGTGTCTTTCTTGACTTTGCCGGCCGGCCGAGAAAAAACATTTTCTTGATCTCTGCACGGTGGTGGGGTGGCCGGCCGGCCGGTCGGCGGCTGACGAAGGAAGTGACGGAGCGGATCGATCATCGGTGCGTTTTTAATCGTTGATTATATAATATATACTGGTACCCTTAGTGGGTTTGTTGTATGTAGATTTGTAAAATGGTCCAATTGGATCAACATTGTTTAGTATAGTCAAATCATATCATTGATTAGTATAACACGGTTTGATAGATTGAGCCGATCTTTCACATTTTTATGCTAATATGACATAAAATAATTATTGGATGACTACGGTTAAAGACTAGTGATGTCAAAGATTATGATAGACTAAATCATAGTCAAACATGGAGAGATATTGATTATGCTCAAGGCCAGGATAGGCCAATTCATGAGCCCAGCAATCACCCACTTGTGATGGAGGCTGCAAGTGGTAAAGGCTAGGTTAGGGTCGAGTCACACTTAGAATGGTGAACCAAGTTACATTCAAATGATTGTATAATGTTGATGATTACTTATAAGGAAGTGTTAAGTTCTCACTATCAGCCTGTTAAAATCAATTGATATAAAAGTACCTAGCTTGTTAAAATCAATTGATTAATGAGAGATAGCACACAAGTGATATAAGAGGTTTGGTTTATTTCATTGTTTCCAATGTAAAACTATTTTTTTCAACATACCCTCACATTTGTAAGTCTCTCATTAGAATACTCTACATTACATTTTATGTATAACATGTATAGAATGATTCTAATACCATGTAGATTTTACTTCACTAAAACCAATTAATTAGTGAGAAAGGGATCACAAGTGATACAAGAGTCTCAATTTCACTCATTGTTTCTAATGAAAAACTATTTTCCCCCAATATGATCTTGTAAGTTTTTCATTGGAATATTTTACATAACATTTTATGTATAGTATGTATGGACTAACTCTGATAGGACCATGTAGATCTTACCTTACTAAAACCAATTGACTAATGAGAAAAGACTTACACATGATATAAATGTTTCAATTTCACTCATTATTTCTTATATGAAACTGTTTTTCTCAACAGCATTCATGGCATCGATCGTTGTCTTTCAACCGAACATAACACACACACCATGCCAACCAACCATGTGTTGGTCCCCAACCAATTTATGGTTTCGGACAATAGGGCAACTAGTTGACGAAAAAAGGGTATGCTTAATTGTTATTTTACAAGTGAGGGGATGTCCTAATTCTCTTTATAAAATGATAATTCTGCATAACTTGTAAAGATCGAGTTCTCATAGCAAATACCTTAAATCCTAACTATGACTTTGAATTTGAAACTTCATTAATGTAGTAGAATTATCTTAATTTATCAACTTCATTGTTGAAAAAAGGCCAAAAATCCTACGAATTTTTTTGTAATAGCCCAAAAATGTTATTATTTTTTTAATAAATATACAACTAAACTCCACATTTAAGATGAAATTATAAAAAAAGGAAACCTTTATCTACAAGAAGCATCTATAGGAAAATCTATGAAAAAATAGGGATTTGATCAAACTCCCTTCAATTTGAACATTTTTTGATTCCTATAACAAAAAATCCTAGAATCAGCTATAGTTTGTTAAATACACAGACCATAGTTTGTACAGGATTTTGGACAGATTCAAATTCAAAGACCTAACCGATTTAAAATTTTAATTATAGACACTTACAATTGTGGACAGCGACCAAACGAAGTTTAATTTGAAGTAGTGGAACATCATTTTTCAAAGTTGCACTATGATTACAAATCATATCCTTTTGAAACACAAATGAAGATTGTTTTACTTTGTTTTCTACTTCACAATTTCAACCATAAGGAATTAATTAAGTTAGGATGAATTCATTGGAAGATCTTTAAGATAAATCATAGAAAATGAATGATGATGATTCCAAAGAAGAAATTAGCTAGTAGTATTGTAGCATTAGGTTAAGAAGGAGGAAAATAAATAATTGATAAAATATATGTGTGAAGATGTTACAATATCTACGTGTAGATGAAATTCTTTTTGAATTATTGTAATGTTTTTATAAGAACTTCAAAACATAATTTTAAATTTATATTATGACTTTTGAAGTTGTAACGTATAGAAAATTACATTTGAAATGTTAAAATATTTAACTTCTATAAATTTCATTTACATTTATATATATATATAGATTTTTTTAAAATTTTCTGCAACATACAACAAATAGAGTACAAATCTACGTTATCAACCTAGGCATTCATTCTATATCTTTCCTATATAAGGGTGTTTTTATACATGCCGAATTAGACGAAAATGAATTACAAGAATTTATTTCTTGAGAAAAATTGAATTAGATAAAAATGAATTTAATGTAAAAATATTTGTGTACTTCTTAGAATTAAATGAAATTAAAAAAATTTGTGATTGAATGAAAGCGAGCAAGGAAGCTTAAGCTCAAACTAATTGAATCCAGATGATTCAGATCACAAACAAATGATTCATGGTTAATTTTCATGAATTCTATAAATATAAATGAGGACTAAATATCAAATTACTCTTGAAAAAATATGATAAATTAAATAGACGTATAAATTTTCAATTTTTAGATTTTTCGTTTTTATTAAACCAATAAATACCACCTCCGGGCCTCATTCGGTAGAGAGGTTTTTTTATCTCTCTACGAATTATTATATATTATTATTATTATATAAATTTTTATTTTATAATTTATCATATATCTTTGATTAATTTATTATATATCATTATTTAATACAGTTAAAAAATTGAATTGATGACGTACGACAAACGTACGCACGCCGACTCCCAAAACTCTTCTTAACTCTAAAGTCGCCGGACGACGGACGACGCGGGCTCGAGTCGCAGGGAAGTACGGTCAAATACGAAATGGAATTAAATAATCGGTTAACAAAAAGACAAAAATTCCACGTGTCGTCTCTTGTTCTTATCCACGCCTCTGCCGTAATCATCCGCGTTACCGCGTACTTTCGAATGTAACAATCGCCACTGACGTGTCATTTGTTTCGACCATTTTACGCTGACGTGTCACATTTATCTGCGTTTTGTTAAACAAATTTAAAAATTTGAAGATAAATTTAAAATTAAAATTATTTTTTCAAACGAAATTGAAATTATAGTAGTAAAAAATTATATGTTAAAGTTTGTATAATAATAATGATGTTAGGAATTTTTATAGAGTTAATGTTTGAATTGAACCAAACAAAACCTTCATAAGCCTTATTTGTTTGAGTGTTTATCACTATGTAATCATATTTTTCATTATATATTACAGCATTTTTTAGTATTATTTATCAAATAATTTTTACATTTTCTACTATTCATTAAATGTGACAACTCTTAAAAAAATACTATCATCACAATTCTAAAAAAAAATATAATCCTCACATTAATATAATTAATATTATTCATTATTCATCACAACTTTCAAAAAAACATTATCATCATATTATTATAATAAATACCATACATTATCATTTTACTTATTTTATTTATTATTTATTATAACTTTTAAAAAATATTATCATTATCTTTTTACAGTAAATCATATAATTTTATAAAAAACATAAAACTCAACCTAACCAACGCGCAACAGGGGGGCAACTTCCGCGCAACGGGCAGCCAGCTGCCGACTGCCGGTTGGGCATGCTGCATGCAATGGCCGAACCAACGAGAGGAAAATCAAGAAATTTTGTGTATAAATTGGAGAAGTTGGGTTGATTTTTTTTTCACCCAACTCCTCCAATCTTAATTTCTCAAATTTTCTCACTCAATTCACATTTCACAAATCACAAACAATGGCCCACTACCAAGGTCAAAGTTCTAGAGGTTACAAATATCCTCAACAAGACTTTCCTAAAGCTGAAGTGATGCTGTCAATGGAAACTACTGAAACTTCAACTTCAACTGTGCCGCCGAGGAAGTCTCGAAAGCGAACTTCCATCTAGTCAAAGTACACAATAATGATGAAAGTCATAGTAGACAACACTTCAGAGGAATGAGCCTTTTGCAACATCTATAACATTGACTTCTCTTTTAAAACATTTGGTGGTACAAGTCATTTAACTAGATATATTAGTACATGTGAAAATAGGAATAAGAATAAAACTATTCAAACTCAACTTTCTTTTACTCCTAAGGGTAGTGTTAGCTCATAGACTTATGATTCTCAAAGAGCTAAAAACTTGCATGCTAAATTTATTTGTCAAGAAGATTTACTAATAAGTTTTGAAGATAATAAACGTTTTGATGAATATATTAGTAAAGCATATTGTCCACAATATAAACATATATCTAGAAATACTATTAGGTCAGATATTATGAATTCATTTAATATGCTTAAATTAGAACTTATTAATGTTATGAGTATAATAATAACATGTATAGTATGCACTTTAGATATTTGGTCAGGTAGAACTAAAGATGGGTACATAGCTGTAATTGCACATTATATTGATCAAAATTAGATTTTACAAAAAAGATTAATAGAATTTAGAAAAATTCAACATCCACGTACTAATAAAACAATTTTTACAAACATTATGAAAAATTTTGATTTATATGGAATTAGAAATAAAATAAGTAGTATAACTTTTGATAATGCACCTAATAATACAGTAACAATACCAATGTTTAAAACTAGATTAAGTCCACCAAATGGTTTTAAATTATTTTACCAAAGATGTATGTATCACAAAAATAATATTATTATACAATTAGGTATAAAAGAAATTGAAATTTATATTGAAAATGTTAGAGATGCTGTAAGTTTTATAACTCATTCAAAAAAATGACAGCAACAATTTGATGAAACATGCAATTCTTTTAAAATTCTACATAAAAAATTCTCTTTCAACATAGGTGAAATTCATTATATTTAATGTTAGAAAGTATATTACCATATGAAATTCCAATAATGTCAATGTATAATCGTTATCATTCTGATAATTATCAAAAACAATTAAGTGATGATGATTTTAAAATTGTAAAATGTTTTGTTGAATTTTTAAAACTTTTTTATGATGCAACTCTTAAATTATCAAGAATTTATTATTCTACATCTGTTTATGTGTTGCATCATTTATATGATATTTCACGAGTTTTTAATAAATATGAGACATATCCATTTTTCCAACCAATAGTAAACAAGATGAAACAAAAAATTTTAAAATATTGGAATGAAATCCTACAATTATATATTTTGAATGCATGCTTAGATCCTAACTGTAAAATAAGATATGCTATTAAATTAATTAAGAGAATGCAAATGGGTTTAAGTGTAGATTTAAGATTAACTGTTAATACAATAGAAGAACAATTAAATCAAATATTTGATTTATATGCACAAAGATATAGATTAAGAATAGAACATTCTCCTCCACCAATGTCCATAATACCAAAATCAAATGTTGGACCATCTTCAGATTCTTGGGCATTTTTACAAGATCCAAGATTTGATGAAGATTTTCCAACATCATCGTCATCATACAATTATAATCTTATAGTATCTAGACAAGAATTAATTACTTTTAATTCAACCAATCATCAATCATTATTATTTACTCAACATTCTAACTTAAATACATTTGATGTTTTAGATTAGTAAAGACAACAATCAATGATTTTTCCAATATTATCAATAATGGTAAAAGATTTATTAACAATTCCAGTGTCTTCAGTAACTTGTGAATAATTTTTCAACATGAGTGGCAATGTACTTGATGATCGAAGAAGTAGACTTAAAGAAGATATAATAGAAGTATTAATGTGTGTAAAAGACTAGAAGCTTACTCGACTCCGTGAACAAGATCAAGTCGAAGAATTTACAAAGCAACTCTCAAACTTAAATATTTCATAATTAAAACATTGTAATTTTTTCAAAAATGTAATTTAATTTTGTTGTACAATTTTTTAAATTGTAATTGTAAATTCGTAATGATGTAAATATAAAATATGTAATTCATTAATAAATAAAAAATTTAATTTAATTATATGCATTATTGTCTTGTTGAAGGTTGAATTACTTGAATGTTATCATGTTGATTGTTGAATTAAATTTAAATATTAATTGTTGAATACTTGAATGTTGTTATTTATTAATTAAATAAATATTTTAAAAAAATTAATTATTTAAATATTAAATACATATAAATTAATTAAAAATCATATCGATCAATATCGTGTCATTGAATAGTGTTTTCATGCCAACAGGTCGGGCTACAACACATTGTCTTTGTGAGCCGTATCGACACAACACGAATAATACCGGACTAACATAAAATTTGTGTCGTGGCACGACCCGACATAATTGACAAGTTTACATTTGGTATAAGTTTTTTCAACTTCGAGATTGATACTCTCATGTACCACTATTGTATTTATCAAATAAAAAAAAGATACATTAATTTTTAGACCATCTTGACAAAATAACAAGAATTTATATTTGTATTAACATTTAACACTTACATGTATAATTTCTTGAAAAATATAAATATCAATTTACTTAATTCTACTTTTTAAATAAACACTCTTATTTTGAAAGTTGAAAAAAACTAAAACACTCTGGCCCTATTTGTCTAGTCGCTTATCATTGTACAATTACATTTTTCATTATACACTACAACATTGTATGATATCATTTACTAAATAACTTTTACATTTTTTATTATTTATTAGATGTGACAACTCTTAAAAAAATACTATCATCCCAATTCTTAAAAAAAATATCCTCATTATATTAATATAATAAATATTATTCATTATTCTATTACATATTTTATTCATTATTCATCACAATATTATAATAAATACTATATATTATCTTTTTATTTATCTTATTCATTATTTATCATATCTTTTAAAAAGTATTATCATTATTTTTTCTCGTAAATCCTATAATTGTTTTAAAAAAATAATAAAATTTAACTTTAATTTACCAAAACACCCATCCAGGCACAACTAACTCCACAAACTTAATCATTGGTATACGACTTTAATAATGACGGAAGACGTGTGCTCATTGCTTGTATTATTAATTATAAAATAACCGAAAAATAGGGAATCCGATCCATCCATCCAGCTCCGCGTGCATTGGTGCTTCTGGCCGCTCCTCCACATCATTGATCTGCTTCGGCCTGTCGTCCATGGCGGAGGCGAAACGGGGGTGCGAGCCGCCGGGGTGTTCGTCCGAGTGCGTTGACGCTGGGGATCTCCCCCGGAACAGTTTCGTGCTCTACGAGACCCCCTCTGTAAGCAATTTCTGTCGAATCGCATGCTCCTGTTGCCGTGCCTCGCGATTTCGAATTCCTCGATTTTTTCTCCGATCGGAATTTCACCGGTGCCTGCCTTTGAGGCCGAAGCTTGTCTACTAGTTTCGCGTCTTGTGTTCGTGATGGAGTGCTTATCGGTTTTTTTTTTTTTTTTTTTTTTTGAGCTGCTGTGTTTTTATTTGAAGTGTTTTTTATTGCAACGCGTGGTGAAAGTAGGTGGATTTGTTTTTGTTTTTGTTTTCGTTGAGTTTGACCTGCAATTCGGTGGTGTTGCGTGCTGGTGTAGAAATTTTATCTGGTAGGGAGAGACGAGGGCGGGGTGTTCTGGAGGGTGTTGATGATTAACAGATTGGTGCCTTCCGAGCTCAACGTTCATGAGGAGGAAGTCCCATGTTCTACAAGTTGCTGCCTAGATGCGCTCAGTAGAATTGATGTCGGCATTGTGCAATCTGGCAAGCTTAAAACGGGCATACTCTGTTATGGTATTGTTGGTATGTGGTGGGCTTCACGTAAATATTGTTGATTTTGTTGGCTTAGTGCAGAATTCTCATTGTACTTATCTTATGTCAGGATTTGTCAAGTTTAAGGGGCCTTATTATATAGTGCTTATCATGGAAAGGAGACAGATTGGTTGCATTTGTGGCCATGCTATATACGCAATTAGCAAGAGTGAAATGATCCCATTTTCACATTCTACTTGGAGATCTAATTTATGTGATCCTATGAATGAAAACAGGTTTTTTTCCCTTTCTGCATGTAAATGTAAATGTCCATGACACCTTGGAAATTGTATCTTATGGAAAATTTACCTGTGCTATGGCACCTTGTAACGAATAGAATAAATCATTTACAACCTCTTTTTGGTTTTTCCAAAGTGTTTTGTAGTACTGTGGAGATTCATGTGGCCGACCCCACGTAGTGGGACTATGGATCAATTTGTTGTTTACCTTGTGGTATTGTGGAAATTTTAATGTTATTTTTTACTGATAAATCCAAGTGTTTGATTATAGTCTATAATATTTCCTATTTACCTTATATTTGTGCACAATATATACTTCTTTTCTAACTCAATGTTTATACATGGTATTTGGTTTTTTTTTGTTATTTCAATATACATGTACTACGTCCAAGGAAAATGTATTTTTTTAATTAATTCCTCTGGACAGCTTCTAGTCCCTAAAGATATCTGTTAGTTATTCACATTATTACAGCTATGTGGGGCTTAATGCCAGTTCGGTTACTGCCTATAACCGAGGCAAGCTTCATGCTGTTTTGGAATTATTTGTTAAATATATGAATGAAGTGAGGTATCAAAATTTATGCAGTTCAAATTACCATTTTGCACTGCTACACCTTTAATTTTGTCTTGTGGGGGGAATGCCTTTGATATGCTGTCTAACTTAATGATCTTCATTGGTTGCCTTAGGTGCAAGAAGCTGTTCTGCACAGTTGATATCACAAAAAACTTCTTTTTCAGTTACTCATATGGTGTGATGCACAGCCTTCAGAAAAACATGCGTGATGATATGACAGGGCAGACTTCATACGAGTCACTCTTTGTTTGGAATGAGTTTTTGACTCGCGCCATACGCAATCAACTCAAAAATACCCTTTGGATCGTTGCATTAGTCCATGGCTTCTTTAAACAGGCTAGTGATATTAAAACAAGATTTTATTCAGAAAAGTTTCACTTCTTAAATGCAATCAATATCCTGCAGTAGTTGTGTGTGAATGCAATAGCAGCATAGATCATGCCCACGTAATGTCTGATGCATTTAAATTAAAGGAGGATTAGATCCAGTCACAAATGATTGAGAAATATTCCTTGAACTAGTGATAAGTTCACTTCTTAATTTTAATTCACCTAGCATTGGGTTGCTAATTTTATCCATTTATCTACTATCTTATTGGGTATACATTATAGTTTAGTGGATATGGATAAGAAAAAATTATCCATCCTTTGGGTATGGGTAAAAAAATCCCAACCTATATTAAAGGATGGGACATGAATTTCAATCATTTGTCAAGGAACTCCATGGTCATGCTCAAGGTTTTTGTTGCTCACCTATCTATATTGATTCATCTAGCTTTTTCAATAGTTCAATTTTATTACTTATCTACAATATACTAATTAGTCTGTCTATATTTATGTTTTTTTCTTGATCCAGGTCACACTTTCAACACTAGGCAAGGATTTTGACTTGGTACTTCTGGCTAGGCGCTCTCGGCATTTTGCTGGCACCAGGTTAACCAGTCAAATGTTTGGCAAATATGTCAATTGAATTTTTTCATGAATCTCATCACTTCCTTTAAAAAGGATTAAAGAAAATAAATCTTAACATTCTTGTAAAGCTTACTTTGGATTTCCATACACAACTTGACATTGTTTTTATCAGATTCCAAAAACGTGGTGTGAATAAGAAGGGCAGAGTGGCCAATGATGTCGAGACAGAACAGATTGTGTTTGAAAAAGACTTTCCTAGGGAATGCATAGCTAGCATTACTTCTGTTGTACAGCATAGAGGTTCTATACCACTTTTTTGGTCACAGGAAGCTTCACTTCTAAAATTCAAGCCAGATATCACCTGTAAGGGGTCTTCAAGCCAGACGCATTGCTAACATTGGCCACTATTATATTGATCTTTATTTACTATTTTATTACTAACCATTGTGATTGCTTCATCTATAGTGAAGGTGGATCCAACTTTCAAAGCCACTAGGGCTCATTTTGAGAATCTTGTTGAAAGATATGGGAGTCCAATAATTATTTTGAATTTAATCAAGGTCTGTTTTCTGTACTTGTGGAAATAATTATTGCTGATGTAACACATGAATATGTTTTTAACTTGTGATCTTAAAATTATTAATAAAGCATATTTTTCTCATGGACTTGATTTGTTCAGTGAATTTTCTATTCACCTCCCTCTTTATTTCTTACAGACTCGAGAGAAGAAACCTCGAGAATCTGTACTTCGAGCTGAATTTATCAAGGCAATTGGTGTTATTAATAAAGCTTTACCTGAGGATGACCATTTAAAATTCTTACATTGGGATATCAGTAAACATTCTAAGAGGTACCATGATCTGCTTATTTTTTGTTTAAAATAATTGTGGTTAGTGTTTTTTGGAAGGTAATGCCGCTAGCAATAAATTGTCATTTCTGATGTGATATTATTCAATATTTGCTTTATCAGCAGAGGTGAAGATGTGTTGACGTTGTTAGACAAAGTGGCAGCAAATGCATTTTCTTTGACTGGATTTTTTTATGGTCAAGTGATACCAGATTTAAGAACAACGAATACTGTAAGATGGCCTCCACTTGAGTAAGTACAACTTGCACCTGTTGATACAAATGTGGCTGCAGTAAAAATGATGAATATTTGTTGCTTGTTCACATAAGTATTAGGTTGTTTTCTTGAAACATTGGGAACCATTAACCACACATAATTATTCATTTACTTTCTTAAACTTTGATAATAATTGTGGTTATTAGTTTTGAGTGGGTGTATATATAATTCTTTGTGTTGAGAGTGTTGACAAAAAAATTCCTTGTCTTGCAAATATGTAGTTTGATATTGTCATCAAAAGGAAAAAATTAACTTCAGTTTTTTCTTATATATTTTGCACATTTCTATGAGTTCAATTGTCAAGCATTTAAACTTAAAACATAAAAAGCTATAGATCTTCTTTGGTCAAAAAAATTATGAAAAGGCATGCCTATTTTGTAGTCAGTTTTGGTAAGTACCTTTGTTACATTTGGATACCATTGACCTGGAATGATGATGCTATTTAGAACTTGTACAGAAATCACAGAAGTAATGTTGAGGGAGATACCAAACTGGTCTTTCCATTACCTCCTGAGGAAGCCAACCATGAACCTCACATTAACTGCTGGGTTAAACCTCATAAATTCCAAACTGGTGTTCTCCGGACAAATTGCATTGATTGCTTAGATCGTACAAATGCTGCTCAATATGCTTATGGTTTAGTTGCTCTTGGACATCAACTACATGCGCTTCACTTAATAGATCAAAAAGGGATTGACTTAAATGATCCTTCAATTAATGATTTGATGAAGGTTTATGAAGAAATGGGTGATACCCTTGCTCGACAATATTGTGGTTCGGCAGCTCATAACAAAGTGAGTTTTTAGAGATTCATTGTAATTTTTCTCAATATAGATACTAAAGTAGTTCCATGCATTGCATTGAGACATGCTTTTATGTTTTTTCTTTTAAAGGGACATGCCTTTTTTCTTTTTTCTAAATTGGTTGATTATACTTCATTTTTTAAATTTTTTATGATATGTTAAATTCAGAGGGCCATTTTTGTGGCTCCTTATTAATGAGGTTTTCACTTAGATCATTTTTATATCTTGTATGGCTATATATCTATTTCTAAAGATCCATACCCAAGCACATACCTGTTTTACATTTGTTCTTAGCTTATGCAAATTACCCTTCCAAAAAAGATCATGCAAGTTTAATACTTGCAAGTTTGATTTGATAATGTGTACTTTTTTTAAGGATGTCAAAAAGTTAAACTGTTCTTTGCTGATACATTTATTTATAAGCTTGATGTGATGGTTTATACTTTTTTTAAAGATGTCATTGAGGTTAACTGTACTTATATGCGTGGATTGTTTTTTTTTTGTTTAGATATGTCAAGAAAGTTGATAATTTTACTGATTTGTCTTTTGTTTAAGTTGAATGTGGATTCTTATGCTTTTGCTTCAGTTAGGTTTTCAATCAATTTGTCCTTTATGGTGCACTGTTTGTTGACCTTCTTGTTGGTAGATAACAATCTACTCATCTTCATTTACATCAAATTTTACTCTGCATTTTTACCAGTTTTGTTATATCAATAAAATCCACATGATCTTGCTCTATAATTGACAAACTTTTATAAGAGAACTGGTATGATAAGCTTCCATCTGGATGGTCATTTTATGTCACAATTGTTTACCTTTTGATATATAATTATGCCATTATCAAACTTATTAGTTTTTAATATGCATGGTGTAGTTCATCATGCCTTAGAACCTTGATAGAAAATTTATAAATTATTTAATATTTTTTGTTATGTATGGTTTTTGGTTATATATCATGCCATTTTAATTTTTCCTTTGTCATCTGGGTTGTGTAGATTTTCTCTGAGAAAAGAGGCCAGTGGGAAGCAACAACCAAATCACAACAACTTTTCAGAACTTGTACACGTTACATACACAATGGCTACCTTGATTATGACAAACAAAATGCCATAAATTTGTAAGTTTATAGTGCATGAACTTGTAATGATTTTTTTTCTCCTTTGTCAAATTGCTAGTTTGTGATGCTTGTTTAGATTTTGTTCTATAACCATTCAGGTTTCTTGGCAACATTCAGCCTCAGCAAGACACACCTCCATTTTTAGAATTGGACAATTCCAAACAGAATGAAGACTTGAGTTTTCAAACCCCAAGGTACCAATCTGATTTACAAAGTATGTTGTTTATGATAAGTGCACCTTATTTTATTGTTTTTTATAGGTTCATATCTCTATGGATGAACTTTTATTGTGTTATGAAAGTGTGGGAAATGACTATATGATACTGATATCCCTATAAATAATGTAGGGCAAAAATAGATTGTAGCTTATACTAAGTGCTCAGTTTGTTAGATTGATAGCACACCTCTGAAGGAGGGGGTGTGGTAAATTTGAGTTAAGTAGATTTCTTTTATTCTCATATTTATTTATAGTTATATTAATTTTATAGATAATAAAATAATATTTTTTCGAAGATCCATTAAATGCAAGACGTGGACCTAAACTAATTTGTTGCAACTCATTTCTTTATAGTTATATGTTTGATGCCTCATACTTCTAGTCTAACTGCTTCAAAGACTTTTGCAACTTCATTGACTTCAATGGTATTGGACATTTGGACAGGAACTATACCTACAATTACCTAGAATATGGTAATTAATTTGCTTGTGAAAACTAGAGTTCTCTGTAGAATTTAGGAAAAATCAGAAAAATATTTGTGTGGCATGATTAGAAATTTTACTGATAAAGTTTCAAATACTGTGCTTCTAGGTTAATTTTGAGAAGATATATGTCAGATGGTAGCATTTTATCAAAATTCGAAGCACTTGTGTCAGATGTAGATGCTGTACAGAAAGAATATGATGAATCAGCATTTTTTGATACCACAACTCAAGAAAAACTCTGTTCCTGTCCAGAGATTCCAGTCTTTGATATAGATTCACCATCCGGGTAAAGTTCCTTTAATTAGCTTGATTGCATACAATTTTGAGATCACCAAAAAAGATGTGCATGCACATGGTAGGAGAAAAAAAAAAATCAAATGGTTTTGTGGCTTATCTTGCCTCATTCTCTTTATGTTGGGCAAAATTAAAGGACTCACATCTCACATATTCTCTAACTTTTTTAGATGTAATTAATATTTTAAATTCGCATGTTTTCTTTAGTTTCTGCATTTTCTTTCAGAAATGTTATTATATTTACTAATTTAAATAGTTGTATTACACATGGTAATATAGTGTAAACTAGCATGGTTCAATTACTATACTGTAAATTTCATGTCTAATCTGTTTATCAGTTCATCCAATGATCTTAAAATGGTGTTACGATTGAGTATTTTTGGTAATAAAATTGATTCCAACTTTGTAAAAATTTGAATATCCTGTAGCTTATAGAAGAAATTGAAAATTTTAGTGTCAGACTTTAATTTTAAAAAGGTGAAGACATGTTATATAATTTGTTTGGTAACATTCTTTTGGTTGCTCCATTTCCACCTCATTGTTATATTAAGATATTATTTTGTCATAACAATAATAAGCAATGATGGTTTTTTTTTTATTGCATCATGCTTCTTCTGCTTTAACTTTTGTTTATTGATTGGCTGGACATCCTATCAAAAATGAAATAGGTAATGGGCCTAATTGATTGAAAATTCAAAACACATTGACCTGATAAATTATATGTTTGATTAGACCTGTCTTTTAGTGTAGAGTACATATGTTATTTGTTTTTGTACTACTTTCAAGTCTTTTTATCCAAACAAGGCCACAATCACATCATTATTATTACGATATGGATGTGAATATAAAGTTTCCATGGTGTCAAGCAAGGTGTTTATTTGTGTTCCTTTGGCATTAGAGTTGCTCTGAAATATTGTAGATGCATTCCCAGGACAATTTGCCATCAGTTTTTTGTAGATAGTGAACATGGGTCAGATGAAGCTTGTTGTTCAAATTTTGTCAACTTTGATTTGCCATCATCTTCTGAAAGCTCTTGTGAGGAAGATTTACATGATAGGTAACACTGCAATTTTCTGATTTTCTTGTAAAATTTTTACCAAAGAAATGGGGAGGGCATATTTTATGACATCTTCATGTCTGTAGGTTTTTTCATATAGGCTCCACTCCTGGAAGCCAATCATCTGAAGATGTAATGCGAAATGGATCTCTCAGACAATCCACCCCTTCAAGTGCTGACAGTTGCAGTATAACCGTAAGTTAATACTTGCAATCTCAAATTTATGCCTAGTCAGTTGGCGATTCCAATCAACGGTTGTTATATACCTGATGCAAAATGAAAATCTGGAATTCACAAGAAATAAATATTATGCTTGAAAATCTATTATTTTAATTCTATGGTATATATTCCACCAAGACCTAGCTTTTTTATGTGTCTCATCTTTTGGCTTGCAGGGTGAGAATTCAACTCAAATGGCTCCTCAGGATGGTATATCAGAATTTTCTGTCCGTTTTGCAAATTGGGTTGTTAATGGTGGGACATTTTTCCACCGATTTCCTTACAACATAAGTAGTTGTTGAGGGAAGGTGTACAGGCACATCAAAAAGGAAAGAAGGGAAGTTGGATTAACAGATGCACTAGGAAAGCACCTGATCAAAGAAGAAAAAAATCAGTTTTAACTTAAGTGTCCAAACTCTGATTACTGCAAAAAGTGTAGAATTGAGAACAGCGAAACAAATAAAATTAAACTATATAGTAAGTTGTATGGTAAAAATTTATGTATAAAGATCTATATACTAATGATGATGCTTTGGAACTTGTGCAAAATTGGAGTGTTCTAAAAGGGAGTTGATGCAAATGGACCCCAAGACACTACCAAAGCAGCTGATCCATGGCATGAAGAACATTCCCAGCGTCTTCCTTTGTAAATAAATTTTCTTCTGTACATTCAATCATTTATTCAGGATTTTCTTTGTTTAAGTTTTAAAGGAATTTATTTTTTGGAAATTATGAAAAATGATGAAAAAAAATGTTAAATTGTTCATTATTTTTCATTATTTCTTATACTTTTCGAAAACACAAACTCCCTCTCTCTAAAGAAATTTCTAGTTGATAGTTGCAATTTTCTTTTTTTAGTTCAGTTCCATCCTTGGGAAACCCTGAGGTTGTGAACAGCATGTAAATTTAACATTTTTGGACTTTTTTTATTATTCTTAAACTCTTTTTTTTTTATTAGTCATAATGTAGATAAACATCATTTGATTATGGTTGGATGTTGTGTGTAATCTATTTCAAGAATAAAGTTTCTTTTTTCATTGGTATATGTTTTATATTCCAGCAAAGACATGCACAGAGGCAAGCATCTTCATATTTAAATAAGTTCAAACTGTTGTGGCAGCAAAATCATTGTAGTGATCAATGTAGGATTGATTACATTTGAGCCTTCCATATAATTCCACGATTTCCTTCATTGGTTTCATGCAATTGTATAATGCCTTTGTGAATTTTAACTAATTGGTTAGTAGGAAAGAGTTTACGAGTGATATAAAAGTTTTAATTTTTTTCATCATTTTTGATATGAGATTATTTTCCTTAAGACGTCTTTGTATTTGTGAGTTTTTAATTATAATATTTTACATAATGTTTTATGTGTAACGTGCAAAGATAGATTTTGATACTATATAAATTTTTAACTCACTATAATCAATTGATTAGTGGGTAAGGATTTACAAATGATTTAATGATTTCAATTTTACTTATCGTTTTTGATATAAGATTATTTTTTCCAAACAACCTTGTTGGTCATGTGTACCAAGGCTTCGTTTGGGAAACCATTTCCTCATCTAAAAATCACTTCCAATTTTATAATGATATAAGTGAATTCTCGAGATAATTTTTTCATATTAATTTTATCATACCATCTAATACATTAATATTAAAAAATACAATTTTAACATTAACATTTAATCACATCAACATCAAAAAATATAATTTCAATATTAACATCACTTATTTAAACATTAAAAGACAAATTTTGGTGACCTGTCTTTTCAAATAGCACGAGAGTTAAGGTCATTTCAAACGTTGTTTTTGAGAAGTTGTAAAAATTATTTTTTATTATTCCTTAAACTAAAAAAGTTATTCTCAAATACAGCCTAAGTGTTAATGCTTGATGGTAGTTACATACATTTATGTATGTTAAACTCAGTTCCATCAACCAGAAAGGATAATTGATGACCATTTGGGTTTGACCACTGGGATGTTTTCTCAGTGAAAGTTGTTCGACCATTTCAATGCAATTTTATAATTGAAATTGAATGTCTTTAACTAAATATGAATTCTGATTTTTTTTCTTCCAAATTCATCAACATTACTAAATCTAATGTATGAAAATTTATTCTTGTGAACTATATATTCTCCTTTTTACTAGCAACTAATATACTTGGGAGGGATTTTTTCTCAACAAAATTGAAGAAAATTAAATTAGAGAGAATTCAATTTTGTCTAATTCAAATGTTTATACAAATCATCTCCAATGAAATTCAATTTCTTTACGAAATTAAATGAAATACATATAAAAATATGGTTTAAAATTCAATTTCGACATCTCCCTTGTGAATTGAACGAAATCTCTCTACTCCCTTTGGCAAGACATCCTGTAGCCCTTATGTCTCTTAAAAAGTCTAGTTAAATTTTGAAATACATTGACTTTTTACTATTTCTTAAAATAAAAAATAAATTCAATTCTGTCTAATTCCAATATGTGCATAAGTACTAAAATTTTAAATTCTGTTTAATTCTGTAAAGTACACAAATATTTTTACATTGAAATCAATTTTACCAAACTCAATTCTACCTAGAAAATAAATTGTCTAGAATTCATTTTCATCTAATTTTACGTGCACAAATGGGTTCTTATGTTTTCCTCATTTTATCAAACCCATGAGAAATCATGATTGAAGGTCATATTTTCCTTAAGGTTGGTCACTACTTAGATTCTAAAATCCATTTGTGCATTCATTCAATCATTGTCCTCACCCATTCACTCAACCAAATCTCTAATCTTCTCTTCTCATTTCCTCTCGTACTTATATCGTAGATAAATAATTTACCTATTATTTTAATGATAATAAATTTTTTGATGAATGTATTTTTTAAGTATTTATCTACGATATAAGTATGTATTTAAGAATACTACTAAACAAAATATTCTAGAAGTATTTAACTTACTTAGACATGAACTTATTATATTATAGATAGTATTACTACTTATATTGCATATACATCTGATATTTAAAAACATAGAACTAAACGTGATTATATTACTATAAGGAAAATGACATTAGAGTGTCCAGTGACGTTACTTTTGACCGTTTAAATTAAATTTAACTAATTATTCAAAATAAGTCCGTATTAATACTTGTATTGCTAGCATTCTCTAGGGTTTAGCTTCGAAAACCTTCGATTCCACCGTTCTCCATCTCCGATCAAACGTCGGATCTTCACCGGCTTCGCCGTTCAATTGTCCGGCCTTTCCAATTCCCCCACGGAAGAGGATTCTGTTCTCTGCAACTCGTCTTGCACTGGAGGAATCCGATGGGGGAGCGGTAGGCAATGGCGCAGCACGTGGTGCCCGTC
>JAMKPZ010003338.1:0-29688 GCA_024699675.1 Amphibolis antarctica
AATTAAATACCAGTGCTATGCATCAATAAGATATGTTGAAAAGGGGGTGATATTTTCTCAAAATAAAGAAATAAAAATAGTGCTCTTATAGTGCTAAGCTTGTGGACTTGTAATGGCTCACAAGAAAACTAGGTGGTTTATAAACTGACACCACCAAATTGCAGCCTCATTAGCTTAAGTCAAGTGGTGTTGCACATCCCCTCCATGAGCTGTATGCCCATCAGGTATACGGGGATTCTGTAAAGATTGGCTTGGAAGAGCACCTTTGTTTCTTAGGTTCAGTGAATTCGATATTTGGTTCAATTGTGTTTCAATTCTTTTAATAGCTTGATCATATGCAACAATTTGTGGATTCAATTTTAATGTTGAATCTACTTTTTGCAGTAAGCTTGATATTTGTTTCTCAAAAGTCTAATCATGAATAGATTGATTATGATTTACATTTAAAGAACTATTGTTCATTGCATTTTGTTCAATAAAAGGTTGTCCTACAGATTGAGGTGGTTGTTGGCCTAGATTTTTCCATGAAAAATTAGGATGGTTCCTCCACCTAGGATTATAAGTAGGATTGAAATTTGAGTTGTTACGTTGATTATAGTATAAAGCATTAACATCTTCAGAGTCATTTAAGATAGAACAGTCTTCTACAATATGACTTATGGTGAAACAACTTGTACATTTAGGCATGGTAGGCTTAGTCTTTTGTTTAAGCTGTAACTCATCAATTTTATATATCAAGTTAGCCATCTTAGCCTTTAAAGCAATATGTGGTTCAACAACATGAACTCCTCTAGGGGTAGGAATTTGTTCCTGACTTACTTCAGCAGCACTCTCCCATTGGGCAGTTCTTTTGGCTAGATCTTCTAAAAATTTCCAAGCATTATTTATTCCTTGGTTCAGAAATCCATTTTGACTCAAAGATTCTAAGAGTGTCTTGGTGTGATAATCAATCCCTTCATAAATAGTTCAGATTTGGGTCACTCTCTCTACTCCATGATGTGGGCATTGAGCTAGGAAATCTCGAAACCTTGCAAAATATTTCCAGAAAGGTTCTCCTGGTTTTTGTCTACAATTTAAAATTTCATTTTTCCTTTTAATTGTGACATGCATTGGATAGTATTTTCCTCGAAATTCAAAACAGAATTGATTCCATGTGATAATTGAATTTGGTTGTAAACTGTATAACCATCTTTTTCACTATCTTTTAAAGTAAAAGGCATATACCTCAATTTAATTGCATCAACAGTCAGGTTTGGTACTTTCATCATATTACAAACTTCATTAAATTCTTTTTGGAACCAATAAGCATCTTCTTTTTCGAATCCATGAAATTTTGGTAATTGGTTGATGTAATTAGAATTTAATTCAAATCTGTCATTAGGGCATTCAAGTAGTGTGATATAGGAAGGTTTGTCCATTAAATTAGGGTAAAACATACTACCTATTGTTTGTTCGATAAGTTGATCATGCTACAGGGCAGCCATACGTATTTTTCTTGGAGGTGTCCTGACTAACCTATGAGATGAATCCCTAGACCAACCTGACATACAACATTTAAATGTAAAAGAAGGTTTACTTGTGTACCGTCATTAGATGAGCTTTAGCTGCCATCTCATGTTGTCATTCGACAGGTACATCTATTTACAATAATACTATAACTGTAGTAAATGATATAACATTTTAGATTTCTTAAAAATATGTAACGAAACACCACAATCATGTAGATTTTGAGCACGATACAACAGAGATGTTCCAAAGGAAATAGAAACATTGCACATGTGTTCAATAGAGGAAAATTTTGAAATAACCTATGGTTAGGTTCATGGGTAAACAAGAAATATTACACATAGTGTTGCAGAGTATTTGCATAGAGAATTAACTCGTGAAACCACACTGCAAAAGCAGGCAAAGATAATTGATGAATAAGTTCAGTACTGCAGCCTCCTTTGAACAGGTGGATCTTGTAATAATAAAGATCATCTCAAGCATAATAGATAAGAGTGTCTCCATTGATGAAACAGAAATCCTTGTTTTTTCCTATAAAAGGATTGTTAGGAGTTCCCAAATTTTCTAGTTGCAATTCAATGTAGACTCGACTCCATTCCCAATTTTCACTATCTTGTACATTCCAAATTTCGAATTTCATATCATCATCCCACCATCTAATTAAACTTAGCGATTGAGGCCCTCCATTGATTCCTCCCAGTATAGCCAACTCAACTAAATCATAGAATGAACTTGATAGTGCTCCCATAGGGTATGGAATGGGTAAAAGCCTCACTGATTCATCTTCAATGTTGATGGCAATGACATTAATCTCATTAATAAATGTAGGGGTACAGTTTGTTATCAAGTAAATAACTCCCTTGATAATTACATGGTTTTTGTTATTTGTTGGTTTTCCCCCAAAGTAAACTCTTTTGATAGGTTGCCATTAGTGTTTATCAAAATGATAAACCAACAAGTAATGCCAATCAATCCACATGTGATAAGCTCTTCAGATAGGCTCTTTCCAACAAAATAATTTGTGCATTATCCTTTTATCAGTACCCTTAAATGTCAAGACTGCACCTGAGTCATGCATCACAAGTTTATCTCTGTTAGGGTTTGGGAGTATTAATTCTACGTTCGTAGCAAGGTTCTTAATACCAATATTAGATCTGCTAGAAAATGACTCTCCATAATATCTGTAAATAATTAGTCCACCATTACAACCTAAAATATTTTCAATTCCCTCCAGTGATGTTGGTTGAATGCCTGACTCAGAATCAATTCAATGGTACAAATATTTTCTTGAACGTGCATCATACCAAATCACTCCACTGATTGTATTCCTCATTTTGTATGCTTGGCAGGAACGAAAGTAATGATCTGAAATGAATGCTCTAAAATCACTATGATTATCCTTATAAAAATCATTAAGGCACTTTCGTGCATTAACCCTTTTTCTCATGACCTACGTTCACATTACTCTCCTCCTCCCACAATACATCATGGCTTCCACCTCCACCACACCTCCCTTTGCTCCAGCTTCAAACTACGAGTGGATTAAGATGCTGAACTTCCTTCAAGAAGTTCAGAATGAATGCAGAAATGTGGCACAATGAGGGGCGGCGCAAGCTTAAAGCAGCAACTAGAGAATAGGAATTGAAAATGGTAAGGGAAGATACCGCTGACTGTTTGAAACAGAGTAGGGGGTTGGTATCGTAGTGCCAACCTTCCTCAAGGAGAAGATAGCCTCTCATGTTGAGAGAGAGAGAGGTAGGGCAGGAGCAGTTAGCTTGCCCTAATAATCGTTTGGTTCATGATTTGATGAAGAGAAAATGTGTTTTCTAGTTTCATAGAGAAATATTTTGCTTAGCCACCAATGGGTCTATTAAGATCAAAACTAGTACATATTTTTGCACTTCGTGGCAAACCATAAGACCTCAAAGGTCATTGTCCACAGAAGATTAGATGAGGTTGATTAAATTTGAACAGTTTGAATTGTCCTCATCTGGGTGGCATAAGAGTAGTTTGCAAAGAGACTATACCATGGAGAAAATTTTAAATGATCTGAAATATTAGTTGAAACACTTTAGAACTAAGTTTGAAAGAGAATTTGTGACTCTCCCTATTGCAGTGGCACAGACTGTTGATGATTACACTCAGCAAGCTTGGCAGGATGAGTGTGCAATTAGGCCTAAGAAAGTTTTGGATCAACACATTGTTCGCACCAAGGCTGAGTTATGGTTTACAAAGGCTGTTTACTCCATCATCCAAGACTTAAACAAGATGTAGTGGTTACTGATGATGTGTATGCCTGCCTTCCTGAGGATAGAGATGAGAGGGAACAATATGAGTTCTATATGCAAACCTACCTCTCTCTCAGGGAAAGCCAAGAAGTGGCTGAGATTGCCTCTCAATGTGCCTTATATGAGTGGAGGTAGCACACTGCAAAGCAAGCTGCGCATGCTGTGGATATGGCAGAAGTTGAGGCCCTCTATAAGGTAGCTGTTGACCCCATGCTTAAACAAACTCCAATGGGGGGGACAGCCGGCCAGCCGCCGGCAAGCCAGCACAAATAGTTGGCGACTGGCTCCCCGAAAACCCCTCTTTGTGCAGATGGTTCGGGGAATCAGCCGACCGGCCGCCGGCAAGCTGGCACGAATAGCCGACAATCGGCTCCCAGAAAACCCATCTTTGCGCAGATGGTTCGGGGAATCAGCCGGCCTGCCACCGGTACAAATAGCTGACAGCCGACTCCCCAAAAACCCATCTAAACCAACATACTCCCCTTTCGTAAAGTAGCCGGATAGAACTAACCGGCACCCGACCGCCATGTAGCGGCTACCGGGTAACTACCCGAAAAGGCAAGCCGCATCAATTAGGAGATACGACAGGATTTAATTACTTAAATCTCACAAATCAATCAATTACGCGGACCGCGTAATCAAACCGAGACATATGCCACCTTCCATCTTCGGGTCCCCCCAAAGAAGGAAGGTGACCCTTTATAAAAGAAGGGCTCCCCCCTCCCAAAGACGCACGCTTCCACCTCTTGGAGAAACCATCATACGGATGCGGGAGATGCTCGGCACGCTTTCGGCCCTTGGAGAAAACGCCGGCTAGAGGTTCTGAAGGAGGAGAGACGCTCAGAGCCCCGACACCTTCTTGCCGCACTGGAGCGAGAGCTTTCAAGCACCGTCGACGACTCCCTGCAGGTAAGTCCCTTCGTCCTCGTCGTTTTACGTACGTTTTCACGATGTCTTTCTCGAGCCCCGACCATGTAACACCTTCCCCATGCAAGGGAAAGGTTGGAGGACGGACCTAGGTATCATTCCTTCGGAAACACATCTGAAGGTACCGGGGGGCAACCTCCCGGCCAAGCGAATCCACCCAGCACGGTCGATTTCGTTTCGGTTGCGACCCTCCCATCGGGTCCTTTTACATGGAAACTTTGAGTTTCCCGGCAGGTTTTACGCATTTTTACCCAATCCCCGCATGTCTTCCCGAGAAATGTAAGTCTACATTCCCGATGCCCCTGAAAGATTTCCGGGATGATGCCTTTGGCATGCATCCTTGCCGGCAGCGGCCGTTTGGGTGTACGAAGAAGTACAACCCGGCGGTTCTCATTTCGAGGGAAATGTAAGTCTACATTCCTGATGCCCAGGAAAGATTTCCGGGATGACGCCTCTGACATGCACCCTTGCCGGCGACGGTCGTTCGGGTGTACGAAGAAGTGTAACCCAGTAGTTCCCGTTTCCTTGGAAATGTAAGTCGACATTCCTGATGCCCTGGAAAAATCTCCGGGACGACGCCTCAGGCACGCACCCTTGCCGACGGCAGCCATTCGGGTGTACGAGGAAGTACAACCCGGTGGTTCCCATTTCCCGGGAAATGTAAGTCTACATTCCCGATGCCCCGAAAAGATTTCCGAGATGACGCCTCCGACATGCACCCTTGCCGGCGGCAGCCGTTCGGATGTATGAAGAAGTACAATCTAGCGGTTCCCGTTTCCTAGGAAATGTAAGTCTACATTCCCGATGCACTGGAAAGATTTCCGGGATGATGCCTCCGGCATGCACCCTTGCCGGCGGCGGTCGTTCGGGTGTACGAAGAAATATAACTCGGTAGTTCCCGTCACCCGGGAAGTCTAAGTCCTCACCTTACCCATGCTTTAACAAACCCATTGGCGTAGATGGTTCAGGGAACCAGCCGGCACAAATAGCCGACGACTGGCTCCCCGAAAACCCATCTTTGCCTAGATGGTTCGGGGAATCAGCCGGCCGGCCACCAGAAAGCCGACACAAATAGCCGACGACCGGCTCCCCGAAAACCCATCTTTACGCAGATGGTTCGTGGAATCAGCCGGCACGAATAGCCGGCAACCGGCTCCCTGAAAACCCATCTTTGCGCAAATGGTTCGGGGAATCAGCCGGCACGAATATCTGGCAACCGGCTCCCTGAAAACCCATCTTTGCGTAGATGATTCGGGGAAGCAGCCGACCTGCCACCGGCGAACTGGTATAAAAAATCGGCAGCCGATCCCCATTTTCCGGGAAATGTAAGTCTACATTCCCGATGCCCCGGAAAAACTTCCTGGATGACGTCTCCGGCATGCATCCTTGTCGGCGGCGGCCGTTCGGGTATACAAACATACGACCCGACGATTCCTGATTTTTGGAGAAGTAAAAATGCCCTACCGGGATAAGGCCACCGGCATGCATCTGTACCGGCCCTGGCCAAGTGGTAACATAAGTTCTCATCTCCAGTGAAGGAAAAAGGCAGGGGGGGATATGACGCGGCAGCCGGTATATTTATTCAGCTGTCCAGCTGTCCAGCGGTCCAGTCGACTACCTCACCCGATCTTCAGTTCTTCTGCTGAGAGGTCTGTAAGGGTGACCTTCGTGTCTTTCTCTCCCCCATTCACCACCAGATTCGGTGTGAAACCCCACAGTGTTCAATCTTCATTTGTTTTACCGGAAGGGATAAAGTTATCCCTCTTGACGCCCTAGAAAGTTTTCAGGATGAGGCCATGAATGGCCGGAATGACTGTCGTAGTTTTCCATTTTTAGAGCCGGAGAGAGGCCAGGAATGCCAGGGCTATCTGGGGGTGCCTAACACTTTCCCTAACAGTACCCTGAGCCTCATATCCAGTTCTCTCATGTTACACGATTTTACGTGATTCCCGTGGTTTTATCGTTACGAAGGTGGAAGGACACTTTCCCATCCGGTTTTCCTTGTTTTCTACCCAAAAATAAGGTGGCGACTCCGTTCAATGAGCCATCTGCCCCACGTGGTGATGCGCTCACGTAAACACCTTTCAATTCTCTATACCTCGGCCCATCTACCGGTGGGGCCGGTGGAAACCCATGGGCTTCCGGGTGATAGCCGGATGAAAGAGAGGGTACAGATTTTTGGCGACTCCACTGGGGAGACTCGCTGCGTTTTATCAATTAAGTGACTCAAACTCTCGCTCATACGACTCTATTATAGTGAGTCTTTTATTTTTTCGTTAGGATTTTTAACATACTTGTCGCATTTGCTAAGCGAAGCTACTTTCAAATGCATTGAACCATATCACCCTTCTTTGGTATTCCTATAGATCTTTACAGACCCCTGCGGATTCTCTGGGCACCATCTCCTCGCAGACCTCTGCCGTTTGCAGGTTCCGGACTCCACTGGCTCCCCCTGTCCTGACTCACTCACAAGCAAGAGCCATGGCCACCGATTCTGCTGCGGCTTCCGGATCATCCCCTTCCATCACTACGGCAACCTCTATGCCGTTGTCCGTGGTCTTCGGCCCATCGCCGCCTGTCGTCACCTGGACGAACTTCACTCGGCCTGTCATCGTGCCTGCCGGAATCCCAGACCAACCAAGGGCGCCAGATCTGTCTACGGCTGTGGCATTCGATAATGCCACAGTGCATCTTGCGCCACTCGCTTCTCCAACCGCTGAAACTGAAGGTAACAAGCCAGCTCCCGCACGGAGCACTGGCCTGTCCTACCAACCACCCTTGAACACCGAGGGCATAGGAGCGGCCAATGCCTTCCTGCCACCTCGACCGGGACACTTCGAGCAAACCATCAACAGCAAGGGATTGGTTTAGTAATCCCC
Organism: Amphibolis antarctica; assembly: GCA_024699675.1. Lineage (NCBI taxonomy): Eukaryota > Viridiplantae > Streptophyta > Magnoliopsida > Alismatales > Cymodoceaceae > Amphibolis > Amphibolis antarctica. The sequence goes on from JAMKPZ010003338.1 coordinate 7,601, forward strand.
CCCAGGCCAACCATCTGTGTCCCGGAGAGGCGACACACGGAAGAATACAACGTTGTCACCACTCCTATCCCAGACCAATTCGGCCTGCCACCACTCCAGCCGGCAGCCGCCACTGCTAGCACCCTGGTGCCCGACCTGCAAGGACAACTACTGCAGAGGATAGCCGAACTGGAGGCATCCTTCCGGAGCATGAAGTCCGGCCCACCGGAACCTTCCTGTGTCTTCCAAAACCTCTATTTCTTTCCCGAAGCGACGCTCCCTCCTGATTTCAAGATGCCCGAACTGGTTAAATACAATGGGCACGGGGACCCTCGCGTGCACCTCTGGGCCTTCTGCAGAGACATGGCAGCACTGCAACGCAAGGAGAAGCTCCTCATCCGACTGTTCCAGAAATCTCTCCAAGGACCTATGCTTTCCTGGTACATGTCCTTAGACCTAACAAAGATCTACACCTGGGAACAGCTGGCGTACATGTTCCAAGAACAGTACACGTATAACTTAGACCTAGCACCTAAGTTGGAAGATCTCCGTTGCCTTCGCCAACGTGAGAATGAGCCGTTCAGTGGCTATGTCAGCAGATGGTGGGCCCTGGAATGCTAAATCCAGGAGAAACCCGTGGAAGAAGACTCTCTGGACATGATTGTGCAAGGTGCTCAACCATCACTAGCAGCCCTTCTATGTATCCAGTCATACTCAACTTTTTCCTAATTGATCAAAGCTAGTAGCCGCCTGGAAGGATTCTTGAAGTCGGGGAGATTCTCAGCTCTTCCATTTGGAGCCAACCCTGGAGGAAACATACATCCCTGACCACCGGCCATGGGCGACAACATGGGGAACAATTGCGGCCCCCGGAGGAATGACAACATCCGTCCATCTCCCGTGACCGTTGTGGCGACACCACCACCACCATACCAACCACAATAGGTGTACACCCCGACCCAGGAGTATCATCCTCCGACAATCACCCCGGTTCAGCAGCTGGTCTACACCACCCGAGCGGCCCCGAACCAACAACCTTGGAGGCCCAAGGCTCCACACCCGGCAGCCGTATCTGATCCGCCAGCTCATCGGAAGTGGCAGGTAACATCCCCGACAACCTCTCAACAAAGAAACCAGGGAAAAAGTGGAGATCGCACAGGAGTTAACCAACAATGCCCAATCAGCAACAACGTGAACCGCGCTAGCTGCCCCCGTAGTCGCAGTAGCCACGCATAACAGAATACATGCCACTCTCTAAACCACTGAGCCAGGTATTCTGCCGGGCCTAGGCACTACTCACGCTCCCCCCTGTCAAGCCGCCTCCAACTGTTTTTCCTGCCTGGTACAACTTGCAACAGTACTACGAATACCACAGGTCAGCCGACCACGCAACAGACCATTGCCAGACACTGAGACAAGCTATTCAGAGGCTTATCAACTTGGGCACCATTAAGCTTCAACAGCCTCCCGTACCCCCTAGGCCGAGCCAGCATACCTTCCCAAATCATGCGGGAAATTCTAAGGTGAGTACTATCTTCTTAGGTGCCTGAGGGAGGCACCCGCTTGAAGGGTTCCGGCGTATGAAGCCGATTTTCGCCTATCCAACCAGGCACGGAAAAGGGACAAAGAGATCCCTCCCTTTGGCACAACCGCTGGAAGTAGGAACTCCCTGGCTGAACCCTGTCAACCTCATCCGTCCGGCCAACCACCCGCCTACGCTTGAAGAACTCTAGCCATACTACCAACAACTCTGGTCCTCCATCCTCGCCATCAGTGGCCACCGGAGGAGGAAGAAGTCTTCAAGGCCTACACTACAATAGGCGTCAGCTCCACCAGTAGGAAAATTCTTCGTTCAGGTGGCACCTACAGTTGCCGCGTCAAGAGAACCGGCTACTGTGTTAAGGGAGCCGGCCGCCGGGACAACCCTACGGGCTCAACCCAAAGTAATTCTCTACTCACCCACTGCCCCAGTCAGGGCAGTCATCCCGGCGGTACCTCCGATCCCCAAAGCCTCAACTACTGGCTCTGCTCCCACGATCGGCACTCCAGCTAGCACGGTCTCTCCAGTGGCTGCAACGTTGGCGCCACGCCAAGCCTACCTGGCAAAGCAACAATTCACGCTTGTGACTAGACCCCCCCCTCCGGCCGCACTCACTTCCGAACAGCACAAAGGCAAGGAGGTAGCCGTCTCACTACAGCCGTCCACATGTACGGCTATAACCAGGTCTGGCCAGGTATATCAACCAAAGCCGTGCCCTGGAGGGATCTCCATCCTGGGAGTAGCAGGACAAACTTCAACCAGCAGCCGTCAATCGGTTGTCGCCTCGGCAATACCGGCGGCCGCCTCCTCAGCACTGGCCGCCCAATCACGGCCACCCCCAAACTTGTCGATCCAACTGCAGGGGATACGGGCAGACATCTCACTATGGGACCTGCTTCAATCCTCTACTGAACACTGGGAAACACTCCTCAAAGCATTGCAGGTGGCCAAAGTGGACCAAGGTCTCGCTCCCGGGGCCATAGAAGGAATGGTGGCCACGGTAATAGTCCTGTCCTTTGTCTATTTCTTAGACTTGGACCTCTCACCAGCTAGGACCGATCACACCTTGTCCTTGTACATCCGGGTACAATACAAAGACCTTTGCATCCCCATGGTAATGATCGATGATGGATCCAGGCTAAACCTGTGCCCGCTACAAGTCTTGCACAAGCTGGGAATCAAAGAACAAAACTTGCTCCCCACAGACCAGGTGATGAGAGGATTCAACAGCACTCTTCACGAAGCCAAAGGTGCGGTCGTCCTTCCCCTCATCATCGGACCAGCCGCCTTCAAAGTTCCTGTGCATGTAGTAGACATTCCCCCAAGCTACAACCTCATCCTGGGCCATCCATTTCTCCACCAAAACTCCATCGTACCTTCCATCCTTCATAGGATGCTTAAGTTCCTATGGAGAGGGGAGGTCATCGTCATACTAGCAGAGAATTACTACCATCCAGGACAATCTGTAGCTGCTATAGCACCTTTCAGGTCGCAACAACCAACATCGGAACCGACCGCCACCTCAGTATCGGGTCTCCAGAACCCAGCCGCCTTTGATTATCTATCTAGGCGCATGGAACCCTGGCTGGACAACTCGTAGCCAAGCCAGGAGGCAAAAGACGGTTTGTTGCAACTGTTTAGAGAATCCCTGGTATGCACTGAGGATCCAGCCCTCCACCAACCTCCCTCGCCATCACCCATTCTACAGGGAGGAACCTTGGAAACGGACGTTGCGTCCAACTGGTTTATACAGGGAAAGGAGACGACAAGGTGCGCTCCTTCCCCCTTGCCTTCAACCTAGCACCGCAACACCCACCTAATGACCTAGGTGGGGACACTCCAGGCTTGCAGGTCATCAACGTCAAGAGGCAAGCTTGATGGCTTCCGGGCAACTCACGCCGGAACCCGTTCCTTCAACAATAAGGCTTGGCATCCCACGCATAAGTGTGCCGGCAGCTACATCCTCAGCAGCCACTGACTTGGCAACCCAGCCAAGTCAACCGGGACTTGGCAATCATACCAAGTCTCTCGCTCAGCACAGCAGACAATCGATCCTTCGGGCACCTGCCAGATCAGCTGGAAACCGTCAACCCTTAATAGGGGTGCCGCATCATGGAGTCGGAACAGCCAACCTACTCAGTCTGGGTGACATTTTCCACAAACAGAATACTGGCCAACATCACAGAGCAAAACTAGGGGCATTCTGCTGCTCCTCCGCCCCAGTCACTCAAATAGGTGAATGTGACCAGTCTGCTGCATTTTCGTCCAAGACTCCATCTGGTTTCCACCTCCTATCCACCAGGCAGCCAGTTCCTCTCATCGAGACAGAACTAGGGGCATTCTGCCCCTCATCCTCCTTAAACACTTGGTGACCAGAACAACAGATGGAGCCTGACAGCATGACACCTCAAGTAGACGGGTACAGCAGGTCCACCGCTGTCTCCCCTGAAGCACTCTTAAGGTTCACCGCTACCTTGAACCGGCAGCTGGTCCACTTACCCAGCACCCAGCCGGAAGACCACGGGCACCGCTCCCACCAAGTCCATCATCCAACGCCCTTTTAGCCCAAGGGCAACAAGCCGCAGAAGACATCGACGATCCTTATCAAGAGTTTGAAGAAGAAGGCCCATGGGTCCAACCACCCGAATCTATCGGCATAATGTCTTCTAACAAAATCGAACTTGTAAACCTTGGGGATGAACAACATCCAAAAGAAACAAAAATTAGTAAAGAGGTGCCCGAGCCCTACCGACAACAACTCCTCACACTCCTGCATGAATTCATAGAGGTGTTTGCGTGGGATTATGAAGACATGCCCAGTTTGGATGAACGGGTAGCAGTCCACCGGCTACCCCTCAAACCGGAAGCTCGACCTGTAAAGCAAAAAGCTCGACGGATGAGACAGGAATGGGCCCAGAAGCTGAAGGAAGAAGTCTACAAATAGTTGAATGTACGATTCCTCCAGGCTGTCTTTTACCCAGAATGGGTAGCAAACAAGGTACCCGTCCCAAAGAAAGATGGGTGGGTACTCATGTGTGTCGACTACCGGGACCTCAACAAAGCCAGCCCCAAAGACGACTTCCCACTACCACACATAGATGTCTTGGTAGATGATGCCTCCAAGTACAGGGTGTACTCTTTCATGGATGGATTCTCAGATACAATGAAATCCTCATGGCAGAAGAAGACCACTTTCACAACCCCTTGGGGCGTCTTCTGTTACAGGGTGATTCCCTTCGGGCTCAAAAATGCAAGTGCTACTTACCAAAGAGCCATGACCACCCTCTTCCATGACATGATGCACAAAGAAGTCGAAGTCTACGTCGACGACATGATAGTGAAGGCACGCACTCATCAGCAGCATCTCAAGCACTTAAGAAGACTGTTCGAGCACCTAAGGAAGTACAAGCTCAGATTGAACCCGTCAAAATCAACATTCGGGGCCACCACCGGGAAGCTCCTCGGCTTCATCATCAGCAAATAGGGAATCGAGGTAGATCCCGACAAGGCAAAAGCAATCTTAGACATGCCTCCCCCATAGACGAAACAACAGATCTGGAGCTTGCTGGGAAGGCTACAATACATCGTGCGTTTCATCTCGCACCTCACGCCGATCTACAAGCCCTTCTTCAAGCTGTTGAAGAAAAATGCCAGCTTCACGTGGACAACAGAATGCCAAGTCACCTTCGACCACATCAAGCATCAGCTGTCCTGGCCGCCGATTCTCATGCCACCCCACCCCAGACGACCACTTTTTCTGTACATGTCAGTAACAGCTTCCTCCATGGGTGTAGTATTGGGCCAGCATGACACCACCGGTAGAATCGAGCAAGCCATATACTACCGTACTAAAAGGTTTATCGAGGTAGAAGAACGGTATGAGCTGATTGAAAAAAACTGTCTCTCGCTGGTTTGGACAGTGAAAAAGTGTGACACTACCTGGTGGTCTATCCAGTTTTGTTGCTCAGCCGCCTAGATCCCCTGCACTACCTCTTTGACCAGCCGGCCTTGGTAGGCAGGTGCGTGAAATGGCAAATGCTCCTTGCAGAATTCAACATCCGGTATGTATCCTAGAAATCCATGAAGGCCCAAGCCATGGCCGACCAGCTGGCACACTAGCCCTTGCCAAATTACCAACCGTTGAAGGATTCATTCCCAGATGAGCCCATCTTCGCCATCAACGAGCCGAATCTAGACCAACTGGATTTGGACCAGCTGGGTTCTGACCAACCAGAACCCCATATCTTATACTTTCATGGAGCGGTCAACACTAAAGGTCGTGGGGTAGGGTTCGTCCTAGTGGATCCCCAAGGACAAATGCTGCCCGTAGCCAAGCAGCTTATATTCACATGCTCGCACAACGATGCGGAGTACGAGGCTTGCATCATGGGGCTACGACTCGCACTAGAACTCTAGGTCACCCACTTGTGCGTATTCGATGACGCCATGTTGGTAATCTCTCAAACCCTCTACAGGTAGAAAGCTCGAGACCCCAAGCTCCAGCCGTACCAAGAACTCATACTACAATTAGCAAGCAACTTCTGGTTCATCCATTTCAAATATGTCGGCCGCAAGCATAACCAAGACAGACGCATGTTGTCAAGATAGGCAGCCGGCTACGTCTTCAACAGGGGACAGCTCTACAAAAGATCTCACAACCAAACTCTTCTCCGGTGCGTAACCTCGCCTGAGGCACATACGGTTATGCAGGAAATCCATGAAGGTGTCTATGGATCCCACATGAACGGGATCCTCCTGGCGAAAAAGATCATGATCCAAGGCTACTACTGCAGCACAATAGAGGCGGACTGCACCACGTACATCCGTCACTGTCACTAGTGCTAGGTACATGGGAACCTCATCTATGCGCCCCCCAAGGAATTATACAACATGGCTTCCCCTTCGCCACTCTCCATGTGGGCCTTGGACGTGGTAGGCGAGATTAAGTCGACGGCCACCAATGGACATCGATATATACTAGTGGCCATTGATTACTTCACCAGGTGGGTGGAGGCAGTATCCTACAAGACAGTCATAGCAGCCGCCACCCAGAAGTTCTTGCGCAACAACATCATCACCCGGTATGGTGTACCCTTCGAGGTGGTGACCGACAACGGCACCAACTTTACAGCCAAGCAGGTCACGAGCTATCTCGAGCAATGCCATATCCGTCACCTAAGGGCGTCCCCCTACAGGCCACAGATGAACAGAGTGGTCGAAGCAGCTAACAAGACATTGGTACGAATTCTCAAGAAGATGGTCCGAACACACAAAGATTGGCACGACCACCTCCCGTACGCGCTCTGGGCCTACCGGACATCCCTGCGGACTACCACCAGAGCAATGCCATACTCGCTGGTATACGGGTCCGAAGTAGTGTTGCTGGTAGAGGTAGAACTCTCGTCCCTTCGCATCCTCAAAGAAGCAGCAGACTCCAATGACTAGTGGTCAGAATCGCGCCTGTTGCAGCTCAACCTCCTAGACGAGAGAAGGTTGAGAGCCTTGGACCATGCCCAGACTTATCAGCAAAAGATGGCAAGGGCGTACAACAAGAAGGTTCGTCCCCGACTCCTTACGTCTGGTGATCTAGTCCTTCGCTCCATTTTCCCAATAGGTTCAACAAGCCGAATCTAGACCAACTGGATTTGGACCAGTTGGGTTCTGACCAACCAGAACCCCATATCTTATACTTTCATGGAGCGGTCAACACTAAAGGTCGTGGGGTAGGGGTCGTCCTAGTGGATCCCCAAGGACGAATGCTGCCTGTAGCCAAGCAGCTTATATTCACATGCTCGCACAACGATGCGGAGTACGAGGCTTGCATCATGGGGCTACGACTCGCACTAGAACTCCAGGTCACCCACTTGTGCGTATTCGATGACGCCATGTTGGTAATCTCTCAAACCCTCTACAGGTAGAAAGCTCGAGACCCCAAGCTCCAGCCGTACCAAGAACTCGTACTACAATTAGCAAGCAACTTCTGGTTCATCCATTTCCAATATGTCGGCCGCAAGCATAACCAAGACAGACGCATGTTGTCAAGACTGGCAGCCGGCTACGTCTTCGGCAGGGGACAGCTCTACAAAAGATCTCACAACCAAACTCTTCTCCGGTGCGTAACCTCGCCTGAGGCACATACGGTTATGTAGGAAATCCATGAAGGTGTCTGTGGATCCCACATGAACAGGATCCTCCTGGCGAAAAAGATCATGCTCCAAGGCTACTACTGCAGCACAATAGAGGCGGACTGCACCACGTACATCTGTCACTGTCACCAGTGCCAGGTACATGGGAACCTCATCTATGCGCCCCCCAAGGAATTATACAACATGGCTTCCCCTTCGCCACTCTCCATGTGGGCCTTGGACGTGGTAGGCGAGATTAAGTCGACGGCCACCAATGGACATCGATATATACTAGTGGCCATTGATTACTTCACCAGGTGGGTGGAGGCAATATCCTACAAGACAGTCATAGCAGCTGCCACCCAGAAGTTCTTGCGCAACAACATCATCACCCGGTATGGTGTACCCTTCGAGGTGGTGACCGACAACGGCACCAACTTTATAGCCAAGCAGGTCACGAGCTATCTCGAGCAATGCCATATCCGTCACCTAAGGGCGTCCCCCTACAGGCCACAGATGAACAGAGTGGTCGAAGCAGCTAACAAGACATTGGTACGAATTCTCAAGAAGATGGTTCGAACACACAAAGATTGGCACGACCACCTCCCGTACGCGCTCTGGGCCTACCGGACATCCCTGCGGACTACCACCAGAGCAATGCCATACTCACTGTTATACGGGTCCGAAGTAGTGTTGCTGGTAGAGGTAGAACTCCCGTCCCTTCGCATCCTCAAAGAAGCAGCAGACTCCAATGACTAGTGGTCAGAATCGCGCCTGTTGTAGCTCAACCTCCTAGACGAGAGAAGGTTGAGAGCCTTGGACCATGCCCAGACTTATCAGCAAAAGATGGCAAGGGCGTACAACAAGAAGGTTCATCCCCGACTCCTTACGTCTGGTGATCTAGTCCTTCGCTCCATTTTCCCAATAGGTTGAACGGGAAAATTCTCCCCAAACTGGCGTGGCCCATACGTCATCACCAAAACCCTCAGCGGAGGGGCCGCTTACCTTTTTGATGAAGCCACCCAACAAGAGTTCGGCCCAGTCAATCTGTCGCAACTAAAGAAGTTCTACCCATAGACAACTCAACCGGGGACCGTAACGGGTTCCGCCTTCAAACCAACCGGCCGCCAGCTTCTTATACCGACTCCCCGCAGGCCATGAAGGATGAGCTCGACTGGGGATTGTCACGGCTGCCGCCTTCAAAAAGGCCAACTGCCAACTTCTCGGACAACCCCCCCCCCCCCCCCGCAGCACAGAACAACCAACTTCTTCTAGGGATCTTACCCAGCCGCCGGCACTTTCCAATCGACTGCCAGCACTTCCAACTGGAAACCCATCCATCCTCTCTAGAAGACCTACACTTCGGGGCAGAACTAGGGGCATTCTACCCCTCCGCCCCATTTTTGTGCACTCAACAGTCGCCAAGGGTGAGACGCAATGGGCCAAGTCCCCACAAGCTGACCGAGAGGCCGGCTCCCCAGGACCAAGGAAGATAAGCTCGACCGGGGATCACTACAACCGCCACCTTCAGACAAGCCGATGACCAACATCTCCATCCAACTCTCCACCGACTGATCGAGAGGTGAGGTCCGGACAGGTACGCTCCTTTCCTCGGTAAATTCCCTTTTATGGCTTACACGAGGCATGCACGAGGCACACAGGATGAGTAGGTCCAACCCTTTAGTCATCCTACCCCGTCCATGGGGGAAAGGAAAAGGGTCAACAAAACTGGCCAAAACTTCACACCACATGTTTGTGTATGTTCCGGGTCACAACCCGTCGAAACATGCCTGTGTCCCCTCAGTCTCAGAACCATGAAACAACCAGCTCACCATTCATCAAAAGAAACACCAACAAGCTGGAAAATGACCCGGCCATCATTCACAGCCTGTTGCCCAATACTTACACGCTCCACCATCCAACCGGCCCATCACCGACTACCACCTCTGACTTACCCGGTAGCCGCATCCACAACCAGTGGTGAGAACAGTTTGTAGCAACAGGTGGCACATCTGACTCAAGAAGTGCTATCCGAACCTCTGGGACGAACTACCAACCCCAGGAGTGACACCAGCTACATCCATACTTCCACATTGAAAACCCGAGCACCCATCTTATTTAACTCTGACGGCACAAAGAAGGAACGGGGTGAGTAATCTAGGTTCGTCCCTATCCCCATGGTCTTTGCTGATTCTGAGTGGTTACGAAATACAGACAGGAGATCACTTCTCCCCCAGCGAATGAATATCCAACCACCCATTTTTACCTAGCTCGAGTGCCACCCGACAATGAGAGGAGATCACAACCTTCGACTCCCTCTAGGTAAGGTATTCCCCCTTGGTACACTAGCTGCGACAACGTCAGGTTATTTTACTTGCCAACAGCACGTGGGGAGGGCTAGTAGCATTCTTTTATTCAGTTTTCTTATCTTCTATTTTGTAATAGAAAAGAAAAAAAAAAAGAGAGAAGAAGAAAAGTTAGTGGCTAGAATCCTTCTTCAATAGAAAAGAAGAGAAAAAAAGAAAAAGAAAAAAACAAACAAAAAGAGAAAGGAAGAAAAAAAGAAAAAAGGGAAAAGAAAAAAAAAAGAGAAAAAGAAAAAGAAAAGGAAAAGTTACTTGTTGCTGGGTCCTGAAAGCATATGGACTCCTGTGTAAGGGAAGGGTAGATCTTAGGATTCTGCCGTCTATTGGCAGTCCAATACCTGGCTTTGTCACGATTGACCAAGTATCCCCTCCTTTTAGGGCTTAGCAACCCATCGAAGTCCGCCAATATAATCGGGTGCCGGAACCTGTTTGCCAACACCCACTTCTCCCCTTTTTCTCTTGTCCTAGGGCTTGACATCCCAGCTAAGTCGTCAACATAGGGCTTGGCATCCCTTACAAAAGACCTGCCAGCAACTGCGTCCTCAACAGCACTGGGCTTGGCATCCCGCTGAAAGTCGCTTCCACCCCCGGGTTCTGATGCCCACATTTCTGGAACCCGCATAATTCTATCTATTGTCTCTACAACCCCAGAGTGAACTCATGACGAAGAATCAGCATAACTATGGGTAGAAAGATAGCTCTCAGATCTCTCCTCTCGACCCGCCTTTGTCGCCTGAGGGTCACTTCTGTTGGACAAGGGAACCACGTTTCCAAACTCACATGCATGAATGTCCAGCGGTTGTCTTTTGACGTGAGGTGAGACATCTTTCATTCCCCTACAGGTCCAGATAGCACGATTGGGTCAGAATAGCTACCTTGCGCAGACCCCACCTCGAGCAACCACCTGGAAGCCACTCTGCGAAATCAACAAAACACAGGAAAGAGAGTCACCAGAGAGTGTCCCAACTTTCTCACACAACTCACCACAGATATTCACAGATGAGAGGAGGGAACGACACTCCCTCCTCACCTTTGGAAACTAATATGTGAACGAGTGTGCAGGTGAACAAGTCAGTCGGGCAATTCAGCCGGTTGCCGCTTAGGAAATACGGCCACCTGGACCAAAACCCACACGAGACGAGATGTCACACGGAAAAAGATGGGGGCTGCCAGGTAAATCAACCGGTCGCCGCCACCAAAACCCAGGGATCTACTCAACGCAACCTACGCCAGAACATTGACTATTCCATGCAAGAAGAAGGAAAGCTCGCCCACGCACGCCGCCCCGCTCAAAGAGCAGGATGCTCAGACCTCAACCCGCACGAGACGAGATGTCACACGGAAAAGAATGGGGGGGGCTGCTGGGTAAATCAACTGGCCACCGCCACCAATACCCGGGGATAGTCGACTCAACACTAACCACTCCTCACAAGAATGAATAAGGCCCCCACTCCTTGCTGAACTCGGACGGTTGCATGCCACGGCAAGGATCAGCGCCAAGTGAAACGTCATGCGAGAGAAGAAAGGGCTGCCGGACGAACAAGCTGGCCCACCGAAACCCATACTTAGACATATGGATCGGTTGGCTAGTTGGCTCGCCGCCGACAATCCGGTAAGAAGACCCGGTAGTCGGCTCCCCGAAACCCATACTTAAATGTATGGATCGGGTGACTAGCTGGCCCGCTGTCGGCAAACCGGTAGGAAAACCCGGTAGCCAACTCCCCGAAACCCATACTTAGACATGTGGATCAGGTGGCTAGCCGGCCTGCTGCTGGCAATCCGATAAGAAAACCTAGCAGCCGGCTCCTAGATTCCCACCATGGTATGAACGACCTCTTCGTATCGTCACCCCACATCTCACCCGCAAGACTACACAAATTCTTGGGGGACAGTTATACGCAAAATTTCGTTAAAGTGGAGCTGATGTTATTTATGATTCAAAGTACAAGCAGATACATAAGGCTATTCCTCGTTAGAAGTCCTCTGGGGGTCGAACCTTCGAGGGTCAAACGCCTGACGTTCCCGCCTCCGCTGCTCCCATGCTACCTCACGGTGCTCCATCCACTCCACCAAGCGGATCAACCAGTCCTCACGACTCAAAAGCTGGATGAGAACTTCATCCCGGGCATTGAGATGCTCCACCACCGTGCGTAAGCAGTCGATGATCCGGGTCCAAAGAAGACCTGCCGGCAGACCGAGAAGCAGAAGCAGTGGGCCGGCGCCCGGTCGACTGCTCGCCGGATGACGAGTAGGTCCGCCTTGAGGCGAGCCTCTCATACTGGCCCAGATCAACTGACGTAATGGGCCGGGTCTGGAGTGGGACCTTCTGCCGTCCCCCGGTTGAAATGCGAAGGAAGTTGGCCAATTCCACCATCACCTCCCCAAACAACAATTGGCTGGGAGGCCGCTGGCCCGGGATGATCACGCTACACATCTGGCACCGAACCGTCGTCGCCCAGTTCACCTGACAACCCGTTATCATCGCGAAAGTCACGAGATAGGTTGCCACACTAATCTCGTCCCAGTGTCGTCCCTACAGGAGGATCATGTTGTTAAGGACGAAGGAAACGAGGTGGCAACGGGGTTCAGGTCCCGGACCTTGACGACCCGTTGATCGAAGTCGGCTTCCGTGGCAACTACCGCGTTGATGTCGCCGATGCTCCAAGGAAGGCTCGGTAGGGGGGAGAAGATGTCCAGGCCGGTGAAGTGAAGGCCCAACACCTCAAACAGGAGCCCATCGGAGAACTCCACTGGCCTAGACTGAAGGCCCAGGACGAGTTGTGACTCCACCTCTGACAGGTTGGAGTACATTTTAGCTACTAGACTGGGGACGGTCTCCACCCGACGGAAGTCCCGGAAGAAGGGAAGTAGGCCCTGCCTAGCGAACAGCTGCTCCACCTCCAGCAGCCGGTCGAAGCTAGCCGGTCGAAGCTAGCCGGCCTACCGTATAAAACAATCTTTACGGCTAAGCAGCCGTTGATGGGGAATGTCAGCTCCTGGTCAGTTTCAGGGGGAGCCACGCCATCGGCCACCGCCTCCTCAGAGCCGGTCAGGGTACGGTACCAAGGGAGCGCCAGCCAGACCAATTCTGCGTCTGACACCGTGTCTTCGGGGACGTCCAACGGCACTGATGAAGTCTCAGTGAGACACCGTTGCCGGTTCACCATCATCTTACGGTGTACCCAACGCCACGAACTCTAGAGACGGGCCTCTGCCGACGCCTCACCTTCCACTCCGCCCACTGGCAGATGAGAACTGGAGGCACTGGAGTCACGCCGTCGTTCCGACAGCCACCACCAGGACATAGCCTCAGCCAAAGAGGCATCACAGCCGTGGTCGGTAAGTTCGAAGAAGACTGACAGACGGGCAGATTCATCCCGATCAGGACACACGAGCTCCCCCGCCGACAGGTTCTTTAACGTCGACGGTAAAAGATCGAGCCACCATTGCACAGCCCCAGAAGCCGGTTGCCGGACATGCCCCATGATATTCTTTATGCGAGGCATAGTGGTGGTGAAAGACAGATGAAGGATGGAAGAAAATCAAGGGGCAAAGCTCAAGCGAAGAGTGAAATCGAGAGGAGGAGATGAAGAAATCTCAAATGCCTTCACCCTCTATTTATAGAAAATTTGGAACCCGGATTTCGGCTAACCCAAGGCAGCAACCGGTTCAAAAACTGGTTGCGCAAAAATCGAGAAAGCTGAAATGATTCCTGACAACTTTGAAAAGGTGCAGTCATGGCACGGGAATCAAGAAAGTTGCACGAAAATCGAAAAAGGTGAACGAAAATCAAGAAAGCTGCAGCAAGCACACGAAACATTCACATCACCACCCAGATTCTGGCTAACCCAAGGCGGCAACTGGTTCAAAAACTGGTTGCACAAAAATTGAGAAAGTTGAAATGATTCCTGACAACTTTGAAAAGGTACAGTCATGGCACAGGAACCGAGAAAGTTGCACGAAAACTGAAAAAGGTGAACGAAAATCAAGAAAGCTGTAGCAAGCCCAAAGGTACAACATGACGATTCACTGCATCAACCACAGCCTTTGAAAAAGCAGGCACATGGAGCGTCCACATCACCAGCCGGTTACCGGCTCCTGCAAGGCGGCATCCGCATAACCAGCCAACTGGAATGTAACATCGCAAAAAGTATGATGTGACTATTCAATACATCAACAGCTTTTGAAAAAGAAACACGTGAAGCTTTCATGTCACATCCCGGTCGTCGGCTCCCACGAAGTGGCTGCCGCGTAACTGTTCGGCTAAGAGCTAAGATGTGGGGGAAGTACAACGTGACACCGTCACAACCTTTGGACACGGTATGCAAACGCTTTCCACCTCGTCACCCGGTTACCGACACCAACAAGTTGGCTGCCGAACAACCAGCCGGCTAACACATGGCATCCCTCGGTCAAGGACCGAGAGTGTAAGTCTGACTCCATTCCATAACCAATGATAGATGATTCACAAAGTGTGAAATATCGCACGGCCTACCATTCACGCATGGAGGGTCATTCAACCCTAGGATGTCAGTCTCCTTCCCCCGAGGTCATACAACCTCGCCTAGGGAGGGGCATTCTGTTGACCCCATGCTTAAACAAACTCCAATGGGGGGGACAGTCGGCACAAATAGCCGGCGACCGGCTCCCCGAAAACCTCTCTTTGCGCAGATGGTTCGGGGAATCAGCCGACCGGCCACCGACACGCCGGCACGAATAGCCGGCAACCAGCTCCCCGAAAACCCATCTTTGCGCAGATGGTTCGGGGAATCAGCCGGCTTGCCGCTGGCAAGCCGATACAAATAGCCAGTAGCCGACTCCCCAAAAACACATCTAAACCAACATACTCCCCTTTCGTGAAATAGCCGGATAGAACTAACCGGCACCCGACCGCCATGTAGCGGCTGCCAGGTAACTACTTAGAAAGGCAAGCCGAATCAATTAGGAGATACGACGAGATTTATTTACTTAAATCTCGCAAATCAATCAATTACGCAGATCGCATAATCAAACCGAGACATATGCCACCTTCCATATTCTGGTCCCCCCAAAGAAGGAAGGTGACCCCTTATAAAAGAAGGGCTCCCCCCTCCCAAAGACGCACGCTTCCACCTCTTGGAGAAACCATCGTACAGACGCGGGAGACACTTGGCACGCTTTCGGGCCTTAAAGAAAACGTCGACTGGAGGTTCTAAAGAAGGAGAGACGCTTGGAGCCCCAACGCCTTCTCGCCGCACCGGAGCGAGAGCTTCCGATCACTGCCGACAACTCCCTACAGGTAAGTCCCTCCATCCTCATCGTTTTACGTACGTTTTCACGATGTCTTTCTCGAGCCTCGACCATGTAACACCTTCCCCATGCAAGGGAAAGGTTGGAGGACGGACCTGGGTATGGAAACACGTCTGAAGGTACCGGTGGCCGTCCTCTCAACCAGATGAATCCACCCAGCACGGTAGATTTCATTTCGGTTGCGACCCTCCCATCGGATCCTTTTACATGGAAACTTTGAGTTTCCCGGTAGGTTTTATGCATTTTTACCAAATCCGCGCATGTCTTCCTAGGAAATGTAAGTCTACATTCCCGATGCCCCAAAAAGATTTCCGGGATGACGCCTCTGGCATGCATCCTTGTCAGCGGCGGCCGTTCGGGTGTACGAAGAAGTACAACCCGACGATTCCCGTTTCCCGGGAAATGTAAGTCTACATTCCCAATGCCCTGGAAAGATTTCCGGGATGATGCCTTCGGCATGCATCTTTGCTGGCGGCGGCCGTTTGAGTGTAGGAAGAAGTACAACCCGGCGGTTCCCATTTCCCGGGAAATGTAAGTCTACATTCCCGATGCCCTAGAAAGATTTCCAGGATGATGCCTCTAGCATGCACCCTTGCTAGCGGCGGCCGATCGGGTGTACGAAGAAGTACAACCCGGCGGTTCCCGTTTCCCAGGAAATGTAAGTCTACATTCCCAATGCCTCAGAAAGATCTCCGAGATGATGCCTCAAGCATGCACCCTTGTCGACAGTGGCCGTTCGGGTGTATGAGGAAGTACAACCCGGTGGTTCCCGTTTCTTGACAAATGTAAGTCTACATTCCCGATGCCCCGGAAAGATTTCCAGGATGACGCCTCCGACATGCACCCTTGCCGGCGGCGGCCGTCCGGGTGTATGAAGAAGTACAACCCGGTAATTCCCGTTTCCCGGGAAATGTAAGTCTACATTCCCGATGCCCCGGAAAGATTTCCGGGATGACGCCTCCAGCATGCACCCGTGCCGGCGGTGGCCGTTCGGATGTACAAAGAAGTACAATCCGGTGGTTCCCGTTTCCTAGGAAATGTAAGTCTACATTCCGGATGCCCCGGAAAGATTTCTGGGATGACGCCTCCAACATGCACCCTTGCCGACGGCGGCCGTTCGAGTTTACGAAGAAATATAACTCGACGGTTCCCATCACCCGGGAAGTCTAAGTCCTCTCCTTACCCCATGCTTTAACAAACCCCATTGGTGCAAATGGTTTGGGGAACCAGCCGGCACAAATAGTCGGTGACCGGCTCCCCGAAAACCCATCTTTGTGCAGATGGTTCAGGGAATCAGTCGGCCGACCGCCGGCACAAATAGCTGACGACCGACTCCCCGAAAACCCATCTTTGCGCAGATGGTTCGGGGAATCAGCCTGCACGAATAGCCAGCAACCGGCTCCCCGAAAACCCATCTTTGCGCAGATGGTTCGGGGAATCAGCCGGCACGAATATCCGGCAACCGGCTCCCTGAAAACCCATCTTTGCGCAAATGATTCGGGGAACCAGCCGGCCTGCTGCCGGCGAACCGGTATAAAAACCGGCAGCCGGTCCCCATTTTCTGGGAAATGTAAGTCTACATTCCCGATGCCCCGGAAAGACTTCCTGGATGACGTCTCCAACATGCATCCTTGCCAGCGGTGGCCGTTCGAGTATACAAACGTACGACCCGACGGTTCCTGATTTCCAGAGAAGTAAAAATGCCCTACTGGGATATGGCCACCGGCATGCATCTGTACCGGCCCTGGCCAAGTGGTAACATAAGTTCTCATCTCTAGTCAACAAAAAAAGGCGGGGGGGGATATGACGTGGCAGCCGGTATATTTAGCCGGCTGTCCAGCGGTCCAGCCGACTACCTCACCCGATCTTCAGTTCTTCTGCTGAGAGGTCTGTAAGGGTGACCTTCGTGTCTTTCTCTCCCCCATTCACCACCGATCCGGTGCGAAACCCCGTAGTGTTCAATCTTCATTTGTTTTACTGGAAGGGATAAAGTTATCCCTCTTGACACCCTGGAAAGTTTTCAGGATGAGGCCATGATTGGCCGGACTGACTGTTGTAGTTTTCCGTTTTTAGAGCCGGATAGAGGTCAGGAATGCCCGGGCTGTCTAGGGGTGCCTAACACCTTCCCCAACAATACCCTGAGCCCCGTATCCAGTTCTCTCATGTTACACGATTTTACGTGATTCCCGTGGTTTTATCGTTACGATGGTGGAAGGACACTTTCCCATCCGATTTTCCTTGTTTTCTACCCAAAAATAAGGTGGCGACTCCGTTCAACGAGCCATCCGCCCCACATGGTGATGCGCTCACGTAAACACCTTTCAATTCTCTGTACCTCGGCCCATCTACCAACGGGGCCGGTGGAAACCCATAGGCTTCCAGGTGATAGCCGGATGAAAGAGAGGGTACAGTAGCTAAAGTAAAAGTGAAAGAAAAGCCCTGCAAGGCTGATTTCAAAGTATACAGTGAAATGATGGCAAGTCCATCAGAGCCACAAGAGGTTGAGAAAGTAGTTGAAATATCTCAACTTCCTGTGAGCAATGAGGAGTGGACAGAAATAGACTCTAGAGAGGAAGAAGAAGAAGAACAAGAATAACAACCACCACCACTACAAGTACCAACACCACCACCATAGCAACAACCACAGCAAGAAGAAGAGGAAGAGGAAGACATTCCAATTGTTGGATAGGAGGGAGGGAAAATGGAGAGTAGTGATGATGAACTCACCCTGGGGGAGTTAATTCATCAATACAGAATGGCCAACCCTCCTCCCAAAGAATCACCAGTTCACAAGGAGGTTCCTCAAGTTGAAGAAGTGGGGCATCAATTGGAGATGCAGGTATATTTAAGGTTTTAAGTTTAATATTTGTTGTTTTTGTTTTCTTTTAATTTCTCCCTTTTTAGTAATTTAAAATGTGATTTTGTTAAATTTCAGGAGGAAGGATCTATTGTTGGAGCAGTAGTTCCAATTTTGGAACCCCAAGATAGTGAAGGGGTGAATCAAACCATAATTGAAGCCATTCAGTTTGCTTTAGAGGAGGGTCAGGTAATCATTTAAGCTACATTACCTTCAAGTCTGTTTTAGGTTTCCATATTTTTTTACTTTTTGTATGCATGTGTTTATATGTTTTCCCTTTTTTTATTATTTTTATATAGTGTGAGCCAACTTCCCTTGAAAGGGAAGAAGAAGAAGAAAAGAAAGAAGGATGAGAGGAAGAGGAGAGAGCTATGGTCAGTCCTCTAGCCTCAAGTCGTATGCATGCAGATTTGGATTTAGGGCAGATAGAGATTTTTACCCAACAACAACCAAGCTTTAGTGGAGAAGAAAATAGAGCCTTAGTGATCTATTCTCCACCAACTGAGCCACACACAGCTACTGCAGAAGCATCAGCTCCATCCTCCCCCACACATGCAAAACAAGCTCAGCAGTTAGGCACAAACTCAATGATTTTCAGAGATGTTGAGGCTAGGGCTAAATTCCAAACTATTAGGGGTTATGACATTCTATTCAGTAGACCAGTGGATTTTGATTTCATGGATGAAATCAAGGACTTACTAGAGTTTCAAGGGTTGCTGAGAATTATCCCCAAGTCAGGTAATAATTTTAAAGCTGAGAATTTAGTTCCTACCTTCTATTGTAATCTGCATGAGGAAGATGGAGTTTTTGTTTCTAATGTGACTGATGTGAATATATATTTAACACCTGAATATATATTTGAGAGCCTAGGATTAAAAGATGAGGGTGTAGAGATTTTAGAATCTTCTACAATGGCAGATTGGTTAGAACAGGATATGAAGAATTGTATGGCCATAAACCCTCAGATTAACTTGTCTAATAGGCTCAAGCAAATGAATGGAAAGTCTCATATGGTTGCATTGATCTTGATTAGAACTACATACCAAAGATTTGGACATGATGCAGAGTTGTCCGTCTTTGTAAAGATTGCAACCTATGCTGTACTAAATAGGATTCAGGTGAATTGGTACAGAATTTTCATTTCAAAAATCACTAGAATAAAAAAAAAATTAAAAGGATCTAATCTACCAGTTGGTGTCAAGTTCCTCTAATCTATCAGATTGGGTAGTAAAAAAGTTAAAGTCTAGGATGCTGACTACCAAAGACTTGAAACAATTCTCTGCAGAGGACCAACCGACACCACAGCTGCACAGTGAACCATCCACATCCCAACAAAGAGGATCAACCTCTATCTTAGAGAAGGTGGACATTGTGATAGATCAGTTGGCTGCTCTGCAAGTAGAAGTTGCAGGATTGAAATCCAGATTCCTAGAGCAGTGATAGATATTCTTTTTTTTCTTCTGATGATGATGTAATTCAACATTTGGGGAGAAAGCTCTCCTTTAATGTACTATTTAAACCCTTTTTTTTAATGAAATGTGTTTTTAGATAGTTGTATTCTATCTATAGTTCCAATTTATGCATGTTTTTTGTTATGTGTGTAAATTGCATAATTCAATTTTAAAAAAGTGGTAATATTTTTAATCCCTTTTGAAATTTTTTCTTTTTAAGTTCATAGTCTGATGGATTAACACAACACTTGCCAAATTAAACCATTTCAGAGAATTTAAGCTTTCCTTTTTCTGTTAAACATACCTAGTACAATCATATATATTAAATGATTGCAATTCAAAATTTTTGATCTCCGTCATTAAGTTCACTTAATTGTAATTATCTTTAACCTCATTTGAATTATGAAATAACCCTTCTAAATTCATTCAAATGATTAATCTTGTTTAATTTTAGTAAACCTTTTGTTCAAAAATTTTCATTTTCAGTAAACAGAGTCGTATTTGGTTTAGAGGGGAATAACTCTCACATAAGTCCGTGGGTAAGCTAGATAACCCTTGGACTTATTCGTGGCTTATCCCCACAGTGTTTTACTTTTCTTTTTTTTCTTTTTTTTCTCAATTCGATTCAAGGGTAAACAAGATAACCCTCGAACTTACTTTGTAGGTAAACTAGATAACCCACAGACTTACCCATGGCTTATCCCCATAGTGTTTTTTTTCTTTTCTTTTTTTATCTTTTTTTCTCGGTTCAGTTCAAGGGTAAACAGGATAACCCTCAAACTTACTCCATGAGTAAACTAGATAACCCACAGACTTACCCGTGGCTTATCCCCATAGTGTTTTTTTCTTTTCTTTTCTTTTTATCTTTTTTTTTTGGTTTGAGGGTAAATAGGATAACCCTTGAACTTACTCCATGGGTAAACTAGATAACCCACGAAGCAACTACTGCTATAATAATTTAACATTACGACCTAGTCCGAGGGTAAACAGGATAACCCTCGAACTTACTCCGTGGGTAAACTAGATAACCCATGAAGCAACTCAAAGTAAAATGCAATAGCGGTTCAAATTAAACTCTTTTTACAAACATTATATTCTTATAATTATATTCTTTTCTTTTGGTTTTTTGTATATTAATATATATATATATATTATATTTGCTTCACTCTCCTTCTAACGCTATGAACTCTACCTCTTTCCTCTTTGAAAATTTTAGAAAATGTTTTAATCTTTGACCATTAACTTTAAAAATTTCATGACTTTGTGGATCTTTCAAATCAACTACTGCATAAGAATAAACATATTTAACAACAAATGGACCAGTCCATCAAGATTTCAATTTTCCTGGAAAAGAGTGTAGTCGTGAATTATATAATAAAACTTCTTGCCCTTTTTCAAATATTCTGTGTAGAATTCTTTTATTATGCCATGTTTTCATCCTTTCTTTAGCTATTTTTGAACTTTCATAAGCCATGTTTCTTAATTCCTCTAATTCTACTAATTGCACTTGTCTATTACTACCTGCTGTTTTTATACTTAAGTTTAGTTGCTTAAGTGCCCATAATGCTTTATGTTCTAATTCCACAGGTAAATGACAAGCCTTGCCATATACTAATTTATATGGAGTTGTCCCTAATATTGTTATATAAGCTGTTCTATATGCCCAAAGAGAATCATCTAACTTATCAGACCAGTCTCTCCTAGTGGTGTTTACTACTTTTTCTAAGACTCCTTTAATTTGCTTGTTAGCACTTTCAACTTGTCCACTAGTTTGAGGATGGTAAGGGGTAGCTAACCTATGTAACACTTTATATCTTTTCAATAATTTTTCAAAGTTTTTGTTACAGAAATGAGTTCCCCTATCACTGATAATTTCTCTTGGAATAACAAATCGAGACACTATGTTGGATTTTAAAAATCTCATCACTATTATAGAGTCATTAGTTTTAGTAGGAATTGCCTCTATCCACTTGGTTACATATTCTACTGCTAGGAGGATATAAATAAAATCATTTGAATTTGGAAAAGGTCCCACGAAATCTATACCCCAAACATCAAAAACCTCTACTTCTTGGATAGGATTTAATGACATCATATTTCGTTTTGTAATTCTTCCTACTTTTTGGCATTGAGCACAATTTTTACAATATTCATATGCATCTTTAAATAATGTTGGCCAATATAGGCCACTATGAAGCACTTTTAAAGCAGTCTTTTTAGCTCCAAAATGTCCTCCAACAACTTGATCATGACAAAATGACAACACTGATTGAGTTTCAACTTCTAAGATACATCTCCTTACAATCTGGTCAAGGCATTGCTTAAATAGGTAAGGATAATCCCAAAAGAAATATTTAACCCTCGAAAAGAACATTTTCTTATCTAAATTGGACCAATCATGAGGTACTAAACCCGAAGCCAAATAATTAACTATATCAGCATACCATGGGCAGGGATTTAGCATAAACAATTGCTCATCTG